>APFE031200751.1:84853-108694 GCA_000404065.3 Pinus taeda | reverse complement strand
ACATGATCCATATGTCTAAAAATAGACATAGTCTAAAAATAGACTTGTGCCAAAAATAGCCTGCGGGCCCACTTAGTGAAGGGGACTCTTTTCACTAAGCTCCATCATCTTGTTACAATATGAACAAGCATTTCTTGTTGCACACTTTTCAACACTCCCTCTCAACAAGAAAGGCTTCCTCTCAAACCTGATCTTGTAACTCTGGAATGTTCTGCATGCAACACATCTGCCCGGTCCACTTTGCTCCAACAACACTTGGAACAAAAACACTCCCAATTGACCACTCTGTTGGGCTAGGAACATACTTTGGTGCTGAAGCTCTACCTGTTGCTGACAAGTGCTCCCTCTTTGACATCTACGCTACTGCAACATCTCCATGCATCTCGCACCATTGCACACCTCTCTGTGCCACCTAGCACTGCGCAAAACACTTGTGCCTCTCGCATTGTTGCAGCCTGCATGTTATGCGTTGTCCTGGAATTCCCTACACTGTCGCTCTCTCTGCCGCTCCATCCGCATCTGTCTCTACCTAATCAATCAATTCCTGCTACTCCACATCGGGGCTCCCGTAGCAAGGTCTCATCCAAGAGGTTGGGTACCTCAAGGATCCTGCCCCTCCTCCTTGGGACGATCAATCCACATCACCCCACCTCCTCCCTGGAGGTATGGCTGCATGCGATCCTTTTGCCCACCTAGCTCGAAGTTTCCCCCTACTGGAGGTCTCCGCATGAGTAGATGTCTCTACTCAATCTCCATTCAGCTTCCCCTGTTGTGGATGCTCTACAACCTCCTGAAGTTGCTACACCAATCGTGGCTCCTCCATAATTTTCTGAGACTTATTTTGGCTCTGCATGTTGAGAGGTAATATACCCTCCCTGTCAACCACCAAGTCTCCATCAGTTGCCTCACTTCTCAAGGATTTGCATGCATCTTGAACCTCAAGAGCATACAGGTTCTTGACCTGTGAACCAATTTGCTTCACCTGTCTAGTGATGATGTGTCTAAGGAAAACCTTTCCCTTACTAAAGACTACATCATAGCCTCTGTCTTCCAGCATCGCGATCAACACCAAGTTTCTCTTCAGTCCTGGTACATACTTGACATCGGTCAAGGTAAGGCGAGTTCCATGCTCCCTCTGAAAAATAACCGTGCCTACACCTGAGACACTATGCTTCTCATCATTACCCATCCCTATGAGTATTTGGAGATCTTTCTCCTCCAAAGTACTGAACAAACTTTTGTCACCACTCATGTGGAAAGAAGCTCCACTGTCAAGAAACCAACCACTTCCCATCATGGATGAAACCATGCATGCGAAGAGTGTGAAATCCAACTCGAACTGCGAAGCAAGTGCCTCACCTTCAGATCCCTTCTTGGACTTCTTCTTTGGGCAATTAGTAGCATAATGGCCCAACTCATGACAACGAAAGCATCTCACCTTTGACTTGTCAACCTTCTTCCCATCATTGGAAGAACTAGATTCGAAAAGAGAAACCTTCCCCTTCCCCTTCTTCGCCTTACTTGCTAAGGCACAGTTCTCCTCATCATGCATAGATGAAGAACTGTCTCTAGTGTGCCGTCTAATCTCCTCTTGCATAAGATCCGACCAAAGTCTCTCCCATCCTGGCAATTTCTCCCTTCCATTCACCGAGTCCTAGTAGCTGTGCCAACTCTTAGGAAGGCCAAGGAGTGCTGACTCACCATATCCTCATCCTAAACAATTACCCCCACACTTCCTAGCTCATCCCGACATTGGGTGAACTTCGTTAGATACTGGGGCATACTGTCTCCATTCTCACACCTCATGTTTTTGAGTTTATCCTTGAGCGCCAACTTCCTCTAGTCGCTCTTGCTTTGGAATAATTCTGTCAACGTTTTCCACATCAAATATGGAGAAGCCTTTCCATGGAGGCTGGACACAATGTGATCCCTCACACCCTCCAACGAAATCCTTCGACACTTTGCTGTCTTCTTTTGCCAATCCCCGACTTGAGCAGCGTCAGTAAGTTTTGGGACATCTGCATCTATGAACTCCTTCAACCCATTATCATCTAACACCACCTACATCCTGTTCTTCCATGCAATATAGTTCAAGCTACCCTCAAGGGAATACTCCAATCACGATCCGTTGAAAGACATTTCAACTTTGACACCAAGAAAACACTGCTACAAATTCGAATTCCACCAGCTCAAAACTCAACCGCTTCCGATCTAAAATTTGTGAGAAAGAAGTATTTCTTGTACAGAGATCGACTGTATGGGCATTCACCGGATATCTCACCTTCCAAAAGAAGGATGAATCCAGAGGCTACCTGGCCCGATTACAGACTCTGCCTGAAGAAATAAAACCTAGTCACTTCCTGAATAATAGACCTGATGATTAATCCTCGCTTTGATATCTTGTAGAAATCTCTTCTACAAATGAACCTGCTCTGATACCATGTAGAAATTTTGAATAATATGACACATATCCACTGAGATTATCCCAATTATACACTATTGCATAATACATGCATAATACATAACCTCCTCTACGTTAATCATCAATTTACAGAAGTAGAAACAATAACATGCACACATAGAAGCATCAATCACACATATCAACATAGTATTTTCCCGGGGAAAGAATCTCGCTAAAAACCCCAACTATTTGTATATTATATTGATTGAGAACATGTAACAAACATAGTACAATACTCCTCACAAGTACTCAGTACTATCTCCACCTGTTACACACAATACAACTTAGATCTGATCTCCAGATCTCCCCCGCTGCTTGCCTGCCTTCACTGCGCAATCCTGCAAGAGAATGAATGAGAATAGCTGAACCAAACTCGTATTTACCTTATGGGAATCACCCACACTGGAAATCACGTGAGCACAAGCTATAAATCACTTGGTATTGGCCCATACTGCATAATTCTCATTGGCATAACTCAATCCCATTGATTGTGCAAATCTCATGCACAACTGATAGTCACAACTCACCCTTTCACTTACCTATAACACCTGTCTCCACTGAACTGTCCATTCACTGAGTTAACTGATGTATTCTTTAGTTTCTTTATGAGTTAATATTTAGTGAATTAATTAGCAATCAATTCACACAAGTCATCACTAGTGTATTCTTCAGTTAGACTGAATACAACTAGTTCAACTGAACACAAGTTCATCAACTCCACATACAACTCCACAGAACTCACATGCATGAGTTCTAACTGAAATCCTCCATGCAATAGCTCAAATAACACATAAGAAACCACGTGATTCCTTCTGTCAGCTGCATGTGCCACATCCGTAGCTCGAACTGAAGTGCTCCAAGAGAATAAGATAAAGTTTAGAGTCCAAATATTACTAAGGGCTACTAATATTTGACTGCTTCTATTTTTACCTGGCAGTCTAAAAATAGACTCTGATCACACCGATGTGAACCAAAAATAGAAGTCCATCTATTTTTCCCAACGTGACCAATCATCCATAAAATCCATCCTGCAACTCATAGACCATGATCCATATGTCTAAAAATAGACATAGTCTAAGCTCCATCATCTTGTTGCATTCTCAACAAGCATTTTTTGTTGCATACTTTTCAACATTAAGGATGCTGCTTAACCGGCTTCGCATATGGTTTCAGAGTTATCTTCATTATTCCTAGGTCGCCGAGGATCCCTTTTAACTCCGTGATTTTGGTTGGGAACAGGTCTTGATATTCGCAAAGTAACTCAACCACCTTATCCACCATGGCATCATCCCAATAATCCCCAAGCATCACATACTTCAGCTCCCCATCCGTGCCAATGTTTACCTGCTTCATTTTTAATGGCGCCATGATGTCGGGGTCCTCGATTGGCGGTCTTTGAATTTCATGAGTCCCTTTAGTGTCGGGAATAGAAATATTTTAGGGACCATCATCCTCCTCTTCTGCCTGTAAGTTGTAGCATTATAGGGCCTGGCTTAACTGGTGAGACCAAACTGGTTGAACTATTTCTCGTCGTTCTTGCGGTATTTTAAAAATGGAAGCCTTCACAACTTGCAGCGCATCATCAACCATATCCGCCCACTAGTCTTCAAATAAGAACATTAACAAAAATCCCTTGCGCAAGGTATCCCATTCACCTGTACCATGTCAGAGCTCTGTCTCGGTATACCAGTTTCTTGATATGACATTCAGGGTATGATAAAATAAGTGTACCCACTTAGGCTGGGGCTCTTCGCCATAGGCATTGGTCCATTTGGTGAGATGCATGCGCGGGTCATCGCGTCCATCGTACTTCTCGGTGATTCGTAGTTCTGGCTCCCCAAACCTTATCTGCATCATCCTTCTACAATTGTGCCAGTTTTGAAAATTTCCTTCATGTGTTCCCCACCAATGCGTAGGTGTTGCGCGCAATGCCCATTTTAATGCATCAAACCTTTGATGCTCTGGTACTGCGTTCTCAAACTTGTCCAAGAATTCACCCACCGTGGTCAATCCATCATAAGTTGGTAGATCTCGATCCTGGGTGGTTACGCAACGCAGTGATTTGGTCATCATATTACAATTTAGCGTTGTCACTTCACTTAACTGGTTGTGCCATTGTTAATCTTCTTCATCTGAATTTGCAAAGCAGGATTCTGTGCGTATACCCTTCCATTAGTAGTCAGATTTAGCTAGTCCTATTTTTGCGCAGTTATTTTGTAGATATAATCCAGCTCCTCGCTGCTTCCATCATCATGCACAGGTTCGGTAAGTGTTCTCCTTCAGCGGGATCCAATAGAACTATCACACATAGGGACTTTTTCTCGAAAATCATCTTCCGTATTTTTAATTTATTGACTCCATTCATATCCGTAGTGCAGTCTATTCCTAACAGCGTGGGGTATGGATTGCTATCATCTACAATTTGTACTACTTCGAATTCTGTTTGCATACTCACACCTTCGATATCCACTGTTACCCCTTGCAGTCTCCCCATGGGAAAAATCTTTTGTTGGTTTTCCATCTACAATTGAATAGGAGACCATTGTAACACAGGCCTGCCCATGCGTTCCCAAGTCTGTTTCGGTAACATGTTCGCATCCGATCCTAGGTCTACAATTACCTGATCCATCTCATATTTTCCAATTTGTGCTATCAATCTCATTTCCCGACCGGTGCGCAGTGCATGCCTTCCCAATTTTCGGACTATGCCCGGTTCACCTGGGCTGACGCACCTAGTGATCAGCTCTTGTAGTCCCTTAACTGCCTTATTATCATGCAACAACGTCATGCATGTCTTTAAAAAGGTAGTAAGCATAGAATGATCCATTCCTATTTTTGGTTGATCCTTACTACTTGAAGTAGAGACCTCCATGAAGCTCTTCTTAGCTTCTATAAATGTTTCTCTTGCACGTTCCAAGTCAAACCTAGGTTCCTTTGTGGGAGCCTTGCGTACCCAGGTATCTTCTTCAGGCTGCTTCCCCTTATCTTCCCCTGTAGTCACACCACTTCTAAGAACCATATTCACGTTGGGGTCTTCTTTGTGTGGTTCAGACCTCATCATTTGGATATCTTGAGTTGGAGTAGGTTATAGTACCCCTTTCTCATGCATCTGGGCGATCAACATCAGACAATCTACCATTTCATGATCAATTTTCTCATAGTAGGTACAAGATATTCTCGTTGGGTTCGTACAGTCATGTGTGTAGTGCCTCGTTCCTCCATAATTGTAGAAAATTAATTGTCCATGGCCTTGCCCATGTCCCATTCCTCCTCGTCCCCTTCCTCGTCCTTGGAACCCACCACACGCTATTGCAGCGGCCGGATCTGGACCTCGCACCTCAGTCTACATCCTGTAGGCAGGTGTTTGATCCATCAACAATTCATAACTGCGAAATTTTCGTTCATCATGAACCACTGATCTACAAAAATTGAAAAATAGTTGTTGGGGGGTCTGTGTAAACTTTTACAACAGGTGACAGTTGTTCATTGCATGCTTTCCTCCAACTTGACAAATCGCACACCAGAGTGCAAGTGCTGCACTTGGCCCTGCGTGTACTTCCGGTCCCAAAGGCATTAGTCCCCCTCCCGCCAAATAGTTCGCGAATACCAGGTAGTGATCCTTGTCGCGCCCCTGACCTTTGCACTTGATACACCACACTTAGTCATGTACCTTTGCTCGGGGTGCCCTATCCTGCTTCAAACTTTGCATCTTTAAGAAAAGGGTTTGAAGTTGCGCATGGATTTGCTAGACTCCCAACCCAAGATCCTGTATCGGAGTTTCATGCAACCTCATCTCTGTTTCCACTGCTTCTACTTGGGTTGAGATCTTCTACTGTGATAGCGTCGTCCTAAGATGTAGTGTCAAAGATGCCACAAACCACGCGAAGTGTTGCACATCTATCAGTGTTATGTTAGCTTCACAGATCATGCTCTTCAGTCTCTGATCTAGATCCTAGGGGTTTTCGCCTGACATCATTGTGATCTCCTTGAATCCAATGATCGATTGAGTCTTTGATTTTGGCTGTCTAAATTCTTTGTTTAATGCAATCTGGATTTTCACTATTCCAGCATGCAGATGATCATTTGAGTGCTTAATATACCACGTTAGCGCGCGGTCTTGCAACACACTTACCAAGGTGGCCTTCTTAATATTATCATCCATAACTCTGTGCGCTTCCCATACTACTCTTACTACAAACCAAAATTGATCGGGATCTTTTCTCCCTACCCCTTTGAATACAGGCAACTTGATCGCACTCACCATGCTAAACTGCTGGTTAGGCGGAGTTAGTGAGGGTGAGGACGGAGGTGATCGAGGTGATGTGGCTGGCAGCATATGTGGGGATGGTAATTGCTGCTTTATCAAACTAACCGCACTCCTTGGAGAAGCCTAAGCACTCTCTTCCTCGCCTGCTCACGGTGGTAAAATTAAAGGACTATTTCCTAACCCTTCGAAACCCTTGTAGGTCTTTCCACTTAGCATCATTCCACTCATTAATGGATTCGCAACACCCATTTTTTGCATAAAAGCATCTTAATCCAGGAATTCAACGATTTGACGTACTTACCTTGTGGTCCCTTAAGAAAATGTCTTTTTGCTTTGCTATAGTTGACAGTTGTGTCTATCGTAAATTCAATGATAAACCCTCCTATGATTTGATCCAACCAATGGTCTATAGCCTGCACGATCTTATCTTCATATGCTTCTAGCTTGCACACTAGCTCTGGAGTCCACACTATGGGTTGATCAAGCTTGCACCTTCCCTGGCTGTCTGCTAGCCTCACAATCCACTCATACAGTTTTAAAGAGAATGACATGACGAAGACCTTGTGGATCTCTGTATATACATAGTGATCTAGCCCCCTATTTTCAGATATTTGCAGGGTTTTGTTTTCCTGTACCATGAACTTGTGAAGCTCCTAATCCAACCAATATTCAATTCTTTCTTTGTAGGGTTCCAATGTTCCGACATCAGACATCCCTTAGGCAGATCCCAGTCCCGACAATGGAACCATTTGTTGGCTTGATGGGCCTAACCCAGGTTCAGAAGTGTTTTAGCCAAACAAATCCCGACACTACCGGCCCTTTCAGGATCAATCTGCGGAGCGCGTACTAAAGTCTCACCCAAGGTAGTATAGGAGGGTGATGGAACCAGGTTTCTGCACCCTAGGGATGTCTTGTTAGGTTCTGGAGGGGTTACGAAGTGATTTGTGCACTCGCACTATCCTGCCTAACAGTCAAACCCTCGCGCTGCCCAGCGTGACGATGCATAATCTTAACCCGTTCGGAATTATTATAGATCTGACTTAGTTAAGCATTTTCTTACTTATTTAATCTCTTTAATTAGTGCATGCAATCATAAATCATAACTAGATGCATAAACATATAATAGAAGCATAAACATCCAGATTTGCAAATAAATACACATTGTTTTCATAATAACTTATCTTTTATTAACTTTTTCTTCAGTACACTTCACTTCCATCCTGCGCACTCAACTGTAGGGGTCCATGCACACAGCTGCAGACCCTACCAGGCCTTTGCACACACAGCTGTAGAGCCTCTATCTCCTACTACAACCCACGACTTGACTTACAGACCTAGATCTAGATATCAAAAAGCCATAGCACCTTCAGGTCTCATCCATAATTACTAAAAGCTATCTCTACCCTTAGAGCCTTGCTCTATTTATACATTCCCATGGTCCGCGGACCATGGGTAGGCCGACATATTCTATCTTAATGTTACATTATTTTTAGGCAGACAACCCTTTGACCTGACTTATTACAATTCACGCTCCACGCACTTTGCGGAACTTTTACAACATCATTATCCAAAATTGTGGGCTTTGAGCCCCAAAATTGTTACATGGGGGATTCGTTGCCCAACAAGGACCTTGCAAGAGAATTCGAGATGAAAAACATGGATCTCATGCATTACTTCCTTGGCATGGAAGTGTGGCAGAAGGATGGGGAGTTGTTTGTGTCTCAAGGCAAGCACACCAATGAGATACTCAAGAGATTCCACATGGAGAAGTGCAAGCCCATGTAGACTCCTCTAGATGGTAACTGGAGGAAGGAGGGTGCTACTTTAGGAGAAGTAGTGGAGGCTACTGTGTACAGGCAACTTTTGGGTTCAATGATGTGCTTAGTGAACACATGACTAGATTTGTGCTATGCAATGAACCAACTGAGTCAAGCGATGGTTCAGCCTACCAAGATGTTTTGGAAGGAAGCATAACATTTATTGAGATACCTCAGAGGAACATCTCAATATGGTTTATGGTACAGATGGATAGAGGGAGTGAAGCTACAGGGCTTCACCAATGCATATTGGGCAAGGAGTCCATCAGATCAGAAGAGCACATTAGAAGGGATTTTCAACCTTGGGTCAGCGACAGTTTCTTGGTATAGCAGGAAACAAAGGTCGATTGCACTCAATTCGGCAGACGCAAAATACATGACTGCAAGTTAGGCAACATGCGAGGCCATCTAGATGCGGAAAATCCTAGTTGTTTTGTTTGATCGGAGGATGGATCCAACTGTGATCTATTGTGATAAACAGAGTTTTATCAATCTCTCTAAGAATCCAATGTTTCATGATAGGTCCAAGCACATTGACATTTGATATCATCATCTCAGAGACTATGTGGCGAGGAGGATCATGTTGCTGCAATATATTTTGATAGAGGAGCAAGATGTTGACATTTTGACAAAGACATTGTCAAAGTGTAGATTCGAGTTCCATAGAGACAAGATCGGGGTGGCAGATAATCCCTTTCTTGTTGAGAGGTAATGTTGAAATGTGGCAACAAGAATATTCCAATTTTAATTTGTCCTTGAATTAAAATTATGAATTAAAATCGAATTTAGTTTCACCAGCTACTTGGAAATAATTAATTAATTCATCTTGGATTAATTAGTTGGAGAAATTCAAGTTAGAAGTCTTTATGAAGTCATGCAACAGTTATCCCTTAAATTAAGGATATTATCCCTTAATTAAGGAGATATTATTGAGTTATATTTGAATTGTAATTAGTTAGCTCAGTTTACTGAGTTAGGTCCAGTTAAATTAATTCAAACTGTTTGAGGAACTAATTGTGAGTTATCAATCAATTGATGCATGCATGCACTCAACAAGTGTACTCCAGATAACTGAAGATTCCCTCATCAGTAACTCATGCATGTCTATTTTGAGAAAGACCCAGTTGAGCTAAATGTCAAGGACAATGTACTATTAGTTGCATGTTTTCTCCTATAAAGGAAACTCATGCATGTAGTCAAGGCAAGATTCCTCGAGGATTGTGCAGTTCTGAGAGGGTGTGAGATCAATGTTCCACTTTGTTGTAAGTATTCCACATGGTAACAGGAGGATCACCCAGGAGAAACTGCGTAAGGAAATAGGAGGCTTTGAGGGTAAAGAGGAAGGCTTGTGAGAAGCTTTGATTGCTCGTGAGCATCTGTGAGGATTGTACTAAGAGCTGGCTAGTTGTGAGAGCTAAGGATTTGTATAATCTCTATGTATTTCCACCTTCATCTGTGAGGATTGTACTGAGATCTCGCTAGCTGTGAGAGCTAAGGCTTTCTATAATTCTGATGTATTTCCACCTTTTATAATTATACAGATAGTGGGGTTTTTAGCTGAGGCTTTCCCCTAAGTATTTTCTATGTTTCATGTGCATTGATTCTTATTCAGCTAGATCTTTAAGCTTCCGCAAATAAAATTGATATTAAAATTAGATTATAATATTTTTCTTTAGTTATATTGCATTATCGGGGTAATCTACAGTTAGATTTTCTACATAATCTTAGAGGTAGATTTGAAGATAATTTGCAAAATTTCTACATGTACTCCCTCCAAGATATTTGTTCTTGCCATGGCCACATTCTTCTTCCATTGAGCATGGCCCTGGAAATTTGCTAAAGGTGATTGTGGAATGTTTTTCTTGACATATTCCTACAATCTATTGTCATCCAATATTGCCTCCATGTGATCCTTCAATGTGACGAAATTATAGCTTCCTTCCAAAGCATACCCTATCCTCAACCGTTGAAGCTCATGTTCTCAACTTTGAAGAGATCCTACAACATTGAACTACAAATTTAATTATGTTGAGAACCAAACTCGAAATGTTTGCTCTATTGTGAATCAAGCTCTGATACCATGTAGAAATTATATGTAGATTTGAAATTGCTCATGAAATTTACTAAATCATAAGACTCAACGCTACTCTACTTATTTGCGGAATTCAATTCATGATATAGAACACAAATCATAGACATGAAAAAGGAAACATCACACATACACAAATATTTATCTAGGGGAATGCAACTGCTCAAAAACCCTTCTTATTTGTATTGCATTAACCGAAGAATAGATATGAATGCATATGCTTGCTTAAGTTTGAGCATGACCCGCATGTGTATAGTCTATCCTTCTTCTTGATTAACTACCTTTGGCCAACACTTAGCCAATTTTGAAGCCCTCCAAGCTCCTATTTCCTTGTATTTTTCTTCGAGGAATTAGGCCCCTATTAATTAGGAACTTCCCACAATTGAATTGCGCAATTCCTTTATGTTTTTCCTCTGATTACATGCACCACCTGTACAACTTGGAATAGTCTACAACTGATAGTACACTTCCCTTTAATATCTATCTCAAATGGGTAACTCAGTTTCTCTACATGCATCAATTATTTTGGGTTGATTGATTGACTAACTAAATGATCAATGAGTGTGACTGAAGTCACATGGCACAACTAGACCTTCCACTAGTTCCTCTAATAATTAGAACTGATTTAAATGACAATAACTCAATTTAACTAAAATAGATTTCAACAGATTAGAAATCAATCATAATGAACTGAAGTCAAGCTTCCCCAACTCAAATTAATTTATTTAACTGAGTGACAAGTTCCATGTTACCTCAGTTAACGACCTCTAAGAGTTTTATTGAAATAGAATTTGAATTTTCTCTAGTTTGACCAAGGCAAAGTCAAATCGTTATATAGGATTTACGATTGTAGACAAAAGTAACGTGATTTACAATTGCAAACAAAAGTATTTCCCTTAGGTCGGTGGCTAACCTATAACAAAAGAGAGACAAGGTACACAATGTTTTTCCTTAAAGTAAATAGATGGCGTAGTGAGGCCTACTTGGAATCCTTCGCACACTTCCCTCCTTGTTTAGCTTGGAAGATCCAATTCTAGATCTGAATGCCAAAATTAGAACTTGAACAGTTAGATAACACAAGCCAAGTAACTACAAGATCTATGAAATATCATCTAAGTACTTCATTCAATATATCAACATGGTATTGAAATAAGTGAAATAAAAACATCACATATAGGAAAACAATGAATTCTTTGCATTAATATAAATGGAAGGAGATTACAACCATAAGTTGCAATTGATCTTGTAGAAGAGCTCCTCCAAGTTGTTAACTTATCCTTTCCTTGTCACAATATGCACCTCCAATCACCCTAAATGAATGAGATAATAACCACTCACCACAGCAGCATAAGAGCATAATCACTCTCCAAAAGCCAACCCCCAACCATATAGAAATATGGGAATATATAAAGAAGTAGGGTAAGTTGGGAGTTCTTATCCAATTACCAATATAGGGTAAGAGATCCACCTTTGATGGTGGGATAGGATCAAAGGATAAGCAGTGAAAACTCCAAAGTAGGTAAGGATAGGATCCAAATGTTTTATCCAAGGTAAGTAGTTAAAACAACTTCGAGAAACTCCTAGAAGGGGAAGTTTCCAAAATCCAAATCATTCTTCGGATTTCTAGAACCAACATAGGTGAAAAGGGGAGAGACCTACTGGTGATCAACATAGGACACAATGGTGAAACCTGTAGGTGAATGTACCCTAGTAGGCTTACAAGGAGTGTTGGTCCTCGAACTAGCTCAGATGATGCAGTTTAGGGCTAAAATTCTGGGAGATGAAGGGAACATGCTTAGGGATTTGTGAAAGATGGTGACAACGGGGAATAAGATGTTGATTGATCCCATTAGGAGGCTCACTGATCGGATATGACAAAATGGCCTATAACAGAATGCCCCCTAAAGTGAAAAGTCAAAGATGATGACTGATGACTGTAGTGATTTACTTTGTGATGGGTTGGGATCAAGGACAATTAGCGAACTTCATCTGTTACAATACATTTACAACATGAAATCCATCTTTTTTTTTTTTGAGGCAGACATATGCTAACATAATGTGTATACTGATCAAAAGATGTATCCATAGATACAACTGATGAACCCATGAATGGATGACTATTTATATGATCATGACCATCATACATTATGATCTTTGTATAACTCCTGAAATCACAACATGGATGGATGAAACTAGATTCAAGGTCTTATATCTCGTTCACACGACCAACTAATGTACGAGTCTAACCCTGTGAACCAATGAGCTAGAGTTGAACATGGTAGACACCATCTAACTATCGATCAATGATGTAAGTTGTTAATAGACGTGAGAGAAACCACCGATGATGTTAACAGATCTCAATTTACTATAGTCAATCTGTATGGTGTGAATGAATGAGTTGATGTTGAGTACCACACAAAATCTTTTAGTTGAATGCCAATGATGTAAACCTGTCTCCGAGAGCGAGGAAACTTTCCATTGATGTATGTAAGCACCAAGGTACCAAAGGTGTGTTTCTAAGTCAACTTCCTAGATGATGTGCTGATGTCGACAGGAAACGTACCCTAATAGGAGGCATGCTTTCTCCAATTTTCTAAAATTAATGGTAAATTGTATGGCTACTTTATCATCATATCTTCTTAATTTGTTAAAATAATCCTATCGTCGCATCTCTAAAAAAATTTCATTTTGGTAAACTCTGGAGGGATACATGGGTTCTCCATGATTGAAGTCTATGCCCATTTCAGAAGCCTATGTTTTTATATGATTCTAGTAAATTTGTTGTGCTAAGGTCTCTTGTACATGAATGAGGTAAAAAAATTCTTTAGGGGAATATCACAATTGTAGATAGCAATGAATTCCCTTTTTTTAGAGAAATTGAGTGGAGGTCAATCCCTAACAGAATATAGTTGGATGGAGGACAATAACTAACATGGCTTAGAAAATTCAGAGGAGGGTTCTATTGGAATGGTTAATAAAAATAGAGTACATAATTGTCCTAATGCATTATATATTTCCTAAAAAATGGTAGTGAGTTCTCCTTTATAAATCTGAAAACATTTATACATCCTCCTATATAAAAAGATGTAAAAGCGCAACACAACATCATAAACATAATCCATACAAGGCATGTGAGTTGTGAGAAATTGAACATCTTATAGAGGATGACCAACCTACCTTATGATGTTGTTTCACAATACTAGGTGTGCTGGTGTTGGTGCTAGAAATGACCCTGTAGTACCTCATTCTTGTAGCGCCCAATATCTTGTAGCATCAAAATTTTGTAGGATGGAGAAGAAAGTCACTAGTCAATTTCTTATGGACTAAGAGTGCTTTGGATAATATACCTACGTGGGATTTCGATATGTTAAATGTATTCATTCTAAAAGTGGAAATTTGGTGACTAGGGAGGGTGTGCAATGCATGATGATTACAATATTAGTTCCAACATCTTGTTGATTGATGTGACCTATCCTACCTTCTTGCTCATTTAGTTTTTGATATTATTGTTCAGAGTGGCAGATCTTTCATTGGTTACAAGTCACAACTCATTGTCACTTCCTTTTGTAGTTGACACATGTCGTCAAGGGACCCAATTTGCTAATATAAGGTTGTGAAGTTTTTATTACTATATTTTTAATCATTCTTGACCTTGTAATATACATAAAAATTTTCCTATGCAAACCTATACAGAATAAATGCTCAACAATCATACATGTGAGTGATTAGATATTAGTGTACTATTGGAGAAGCGATTGAGTTGTTTTGATAATAGGATAAAAATGCTACTATATCTTTTTTTCGTTGCAGGAGATATTAGAAAATATCATCAATATTGAATATGATTGTTGTTGAAGGTATTTATGAATAAAATGACCATGCTTGTGGTTGAAGAAACTATGGAAGATGAAAAAATTCAATGTTGTATCTTTTTAAGAAACTTGTAGGTTTCCCAGAGTTATTTTGGGATTTCTTGTAGAAACCTTATATGTGAAAAAGTATTTATCTTTTTATGTTTCTCCTTCATGCATTAAACTCTAGGGGTCAATTGAGGCACGAGGGAGAATGGAGGCAGAAAGTGATGAGGAGGATGGAAATGAAAACAGGATGATGGAATGTGTTGATTTTTTAAATCTACACTAAATGCAATGAGAAATGAATATGGGAATGGTGGTGTTGGTAAGGGAAGGGAGTAGAAGATGTAGATGGTCTACAACAAAAAGTTCAAATTTTTAGGGTAAATTAGTATGATTTTTTTTAAGTTGATCTCTTCTAATATTTTTTTTGTCTATGCCTAGAGTTTAGGTCGATTTTTGGATTGGTATTTAGGTGTGTTGCATTATTCTATTGCAAGTTCTTTATATGGTACCTGCATTCATCAACAACAACAAAAACTTTATAATGATATTTTTTTTCTTTTTTTCTTCTAATTTTACAAGGTAATGGTACCATTTTTAGTTTTTACCATTACCTTTCTCTACCATACCTATGAAGGTTTTTTTGTTAGATAAACTTATTAAAAATTTGGACCTACCTCAAAGGAGGTTTTCAACTAGAAGTTTGTCCCAAGTGCATCAATGAGTTTTTCAGCTAAGTATTTATTATATTTTTCCTTTTTTTTTTTCTCCTTTTTAATTTACTTCAACATTTGAGAGGATTAAGAGCATCTTTTCTCTTAGTCACATCCAATTCTTGTTTCTTAATTGTCTCTATAAATTTGCTTTGAAAAAGGTCTCTTGTACATTTTAACCCTGAGGCCATTTACGAAGAGAGGAACTTTTTCTTCTTCATAACACTTTTCCACAATGTATGGCTAAAGCCATGTGGTCATGAGTTTTCCTTTGAAATACTTGAACTTAGAATCACATAACAATTCCCAATCTCGTTTTTTAAAAATCCCAAGTTTGATGTGTTTATCATACAACTTTTTCTTAGCAACTATATGGCTTCCATGTGGAATAAAGCTTGCATCTTATCTTCATCCAATGCATTGAGTTGTTTCATTTTTTCTTCTTGTGCATCTATACAATCTGAGTCCTACTAGGAGGTTATTATTAAAGTAGAAAATTTAAATTCAATGGCCAATATGGATTTCTTCCCATAAGCCAATTCATAAGGAGTAAACCTTGCGGTGGTTTTCAAAGTCATATTGTATGTCGATGCTACTTTTAGTTAATATGTTGGCCTAATCTCTCTTCCTTGAAATGAATATATTTGTGTGTGTTTTTTGACTCCCTATTGGTTACCTCTACATTTCCATTAGCCTTGTCCATTGTCCTATGGGTGGTAAGGAGTGGATGTACCTTATTGGATTTTATGTTAGTTCATGATCTAAGAGATGAGAGTTATAGTGAAATGTGTTCCCTGATCAGTAACTATTTTCCTTGGGAATAAAACTTGTAGAAGATGTTTTATCTTAAGAAGTTGGAGACTATCTACTTTGTAGTTGTCTTAACTTCATTCACTCAACCCATTTGGTTAAGTAATATTTTTACATAAAGATATACTTCTTTTTCCGAGAAGGAGGATCTATAGGACCTATGAAGTCCATTCCCTATTCATCAAATGGTTCTAGTGGTACTTGGGGATGGAGTGGCATCTCACTACTTCTAGTAGGCTTTCCATCCTCTAACATTCATCACATTAAGAAGTGTATGTAAAGTCATCCTTATGGAGTGTTGGCCAAAAGTAGTCAGTCCTTAAAATCTTGTGGGATGTCTTTTTTGCATAATGTCCATGTCGTGGTCCATCACGACATTCCTATAGAATTACATAGGCTTCATCCTCCCTCACACATCTTATTAGGGTTTGATCTAGTCCAAGATTAAGTAAACATCCATACTCCAAGTGTATGGTGCAATTTTCTTAACAAGTTTTCACCTTTCCTTATAAGAGAAATGTGAACAAAATCTTCCCATTTTCAAATAGTTGGTAATGTCAACAAACCAAGGGGTATGCATTGGTGCCAAAAAGATGTTCAGATAGAAATTTGTCATATATCATTATTTCATATACAAACTTTGTTATTTTTGAAAAAAAGCCTGCAAAAACATTTTGTTTTCCTAGTTTATCAACTATGGTTAGGTTAAAAAAAAAAAAATCTTGGATTTTTTTTAGCTATCTAGAGTATTATTTTCTAAACCTTGTTCACATCAACAATATCCATGGACTATATAGACTCTCTACAGAATATTTGGACCCTAATATTGAAGAAGAATAGGGTTGTTACAAGGAATTATCTATGTAATTGTGTGAAAATATGAGTATTCTCTTGCATGAAAACTCATGGTATTAGACTTGAAGCAATACTTGCAACTAGGTGCATATATGGGGCACAAATTTCAATTAAGACTGGACCGAAGCTTTCCAACATGATGGGATTGTCACATGATGATGCTAGGTGAAATTTAGATGTTTTTGTAAGAAAATGTACATAGTTATATTAGGAAGTGAGTTTGTTTTTCGAATAAGTTGGAGGAAATATTTCCTAACATAGATATAGTTTTTTCCCTTATTTTATGGAAAAGGGGGAACGATCTAGCTTGTGACTCTTGGTTGTCTGATGTTAGATTTATTTTTAAAGAAGAATATTTGTTGAGAAGGCAACACAAAAGAGAGTAGAAGAGAACGAGGAGAAGAGACAGAGGTCAAAAGAGGCCTGGGCCGCATTATATATCTGTTCAGTTTAATGTATGTATGAATTTGATTAATGAAAAACATAGTTATATGCCTCTTTGTATGTTTCTTTGCCTGTATATTGTTAATGAAGTATCAATTTATTAATGTCTACACTTGTTGAGGTGATTTATGTTAAGACCCAAAATGCGTCGAGAAGTGTGGTGGTTGTATGCCTTTATGTCAAATTGATGCTTCATTCAAATACAATTTGGAGCAAAAATATCTACCCCAATGCGTATGAAGTTATAACTTCATATTCTTTCCATTGTTATTTTATTATAGACAGTGGGTAATGGTGGGTTGATTCCTATGTTTTGTTTATCTTTGAAAGTGTGTTCTTACTCCATTGAGTTATATTAAGGTTCTGCGCTTTGAAGCCTCCATCATTGTGTTGTCTCCCTTTGTTTCTTAACTCATGTTTTGTCAACTTAAAGCTTGAGAAAGAAATTGCCTATGCGTTCTTGAGATTAATGAGTGTGTGGGTTTTGTGATTGAAACCCATTAGAAAAATAGAGCACCATTGTTCTGATGTAGTCACGCCGTTTTGAATGGAATGTGATATGCTTTGGCTCCTGGGATGGTAGAAATAGTGTGCTCAAGAGTTGAGAAAACATGCTTGTAGACTATATTTATGCTAGCCTTGTTTGAGTCACTGTGATTGTAGAATACCTATGTATGGAGAAAACAGAGCACCCTGTTTTGTTCAATGTTTTCCAAACCTTTCAGATTTGTTCCTACTTGGTAAGTTCGATTTAGAGTTGTAAATCCACGTGAATGAGGATGTACAAAGTCATGTGTAATGTTAAGAATCTATTCCAGGTCATGTAGAGTTGATTAGTAGCAATGTTGAGTCGTTTCACCTTCTAAGAATTCGAAAAGACAAATTTTTTAAGCGCTACAAAATCATCTCGTAGAACCTATAGGATTTTAAAACAACACTGCGAAATCAACTCATAACACCTACAACCAATAGTTTTCAGGGATGTGTATAGGGTTTTGAAATCATGTCTGGCCTACTTGTTGTACCATTTGATAAGTTGAAGCCTATGGAGGTGAATGAGGTGACAATTGGAAGGTTGGATGGAGAATCTCTCATGGTATTTTGAAGCGAAGTGAATTCGTACTCCTATATTGATTGAATAGTGTAAATGTTTCATGAATTACTATCAAAATCGATACAAAGTTGTGGGTGTTTGTTGAGTTGTCCTAGGTTATTGGAAGTTGGGGTATCCTATATCAGTTTGTCATCAAATGGTGGCAGATCCATGGAAATATCTTTAGTTTGAAAGCTCTTAGTGGAGGATACAAGGCACTTTGGAAAAAAAGAACAGAGAACGAAGGATGCTTGAAGACTAAATCTACGACAAGGCTTGAAGAATAAAAATTAATTTGTTTTACAACTTTGAAGATTTTTTATCATAGGGAAATAATTGGATATTGTGAGTGTAGACAATTGCAACCTGGACTTGTTGGAGAACTAGAAAAGTAAGAAGTCATGAATGCATGGATACGAATATTTATAATTATTTTTATGAAAGAGATAACATTTGAAGAGTGTGCAGGCTATCAAGAAGTTAAAGATGTGCAAGGAGCAAGAAGCTCGCTTGAAGAGGCTTCAGTGGAAGAAGCACAAGGGTCCTTGGAAGAAGTAATGTAGAATTATAGGGTATCAATTATAGAGCTTGCAGCAAGTGACAATTGGGGAAACCCTAGAGGAAGTCTTGTATAAGGGTTTGAACTATTTAAGATATAAATATTTGAATTTATAGCTTGAGAAAGTGCACTATTGGATGAGATTTTCAAGGAATATGAACAAAGGCATAAAGGATAGGAGAAGGAAAGACACCAACCAGAGAACTTGGTATTGAGGCAAGCAATAGGCTTGTCACAAAGAGTAATGGAAGAAGAACCTTACACCAATGAATTCATATTAGGACTGAAATGGTAGCAGCTACCATAGCAAGTAATCTATGTCAAAGGAGAAAGAGCGAGAAAATATCTTGGATGAAGAAATATTGATAGAACCCAACAACAAAATAATTTTTTTGAAAACTAAGAAGAGTGAGAAGTTGAAGATGCAACAGTCGAAATCTTTGAAAGCAAAGGAGAAAGAGTGCTCAAGAAGAGGTTCTACT
Organism: Pinus taeda; assembly: GCA_000404065.3. Classification (NCBI taxonomy): domain Eukaryota; kingdom Viridiplantae; phylum Streptophyta; class Pinopsida; order Pinales; family Pinaceae; genus Pinus; species Pinus taeda. The sequence continues at coordinate 89,247 of APFE031200751.1, read as the reverse complement.
GCAAAGAACATAAAAAATAGAAGATATCAGGAGGATGACTTGGTATGGGTGACATGTAGCACACTTGTTACAGAGAAAACAAGGATGTGTTGCAACTCACTAGTAGAAAAGGGGAGTCCACAAGAGGAAGAGATGAAGATGATTGTTATTAGTCATAGGAGGGGTTCAGAGGAAAGTCTCAAGCAGAAGAATAAAAGTGCCAAAGAAGTTGGACTCAAAGGAATGAGTGATGAAGAACTTGAGGAGGAGATGGTTGAGTTAGAGCATAACCCAATCATGTGAAACAATTGCTACAAGAAATTCAATATGATCAGAGTTATGATTGGATAATGAGAAAGAAGAATGGTGTTGATTGAAAGAACATGATGGTCTGCAATAATAAAGGGATGATAGCAGTAAGAAGAATTCTAGAACAATATTTATGTGTTCAAGTGAATATTGAGCAAGGAGGTAATGGTATTTTGTTTTTAGCTAATTATGGATTAATTTTTGATTACAAGTAACATCAATGAACGTTTGTAGTGGAGGATGATGGCAAGGAACCTTGTAGTAGAAAGTGAGGAAGAAGAAAAAGGTTCTCAAAGGAAGTGTTAGGTTCCTATACGAATAGGAGTCATCATTTTTGAATGGCTGAGATTAAATCTGTAATATCTACATACCTTTTCTTTTTGCAAATGTTTTCTATATTCAAAAAATAAAAATAAAAACAATTAAAAAATGTAAAGATGGTATGTCCTAAAAGAAAAATCAAAGGACAAAAAGAATAAAAAAAAGGTCAAAAAAAGATGAGAAATTAAACCCCCAAGAAAAGAAAAGACCATGAAAGTGTGCAAGTCAAAATGCCAGTACTTTTTACTTTTGATGTCAAATAATTGATTGTGTGCAGCTTGTTATCCTTGCCACAATCCATGAATAGTCAAATTGTTTAAACTTTACTATTTCATGATTTCAATTTCATGCTTATAGATAGAGAATAAAATCTGACCAAACTGTGTACTCTTGACAAATAATTAGATTAGGTAGAGTAAATATAAGGATCTCAATTGTTTAATCTGATCCCTTGGATGTAATAAGGTTAGATTTAGAAAGATTTCTATTGTAAAGAAAATAAAATGTTTTGATAAAGGGTTTGCCAGTTTAAGTGCACCCTAATAAAGAGAAGAAAAAATGGTAGGATGAGTATGTGGGTAAGTAGAAATATGGTTGTAGAATTGTGATGATTGTTAGATAAGAGCATATTTTTCACCGTCATCACTAAATTTCTAAGTATGGATGAAAATTGAGCATGTATCAAAGTTCACAAAGTCAATTAATTAACCTCCCTCATTCAATACATTTTTCCACTTAACTGATTTCCAAGAAAAGTCTTAAAGTACCTAAAATCTAAAATCAAAGCGGCTCAGAGCATTTCTCTGACTTCTGGAGGGACCAGACCCTCAGCCCAATGACTTACAGATCCTAAAGTACTAAAAATCCCCTCATAAACATTTTTTCCCCTTCAATTCACCCATATTCCCCAACAAATCCCTTTTCCTAAAGAGAAACATCATTTTCCTAAGCAAAATTCATTTTCCCCTAATAAACCCCTTTTTCTAAGGGTAAAGTCTTAGAAAAGTGATCACCCCCCATGAAAAAACCCCTTTTCTTCACAAAACCCAAAAGAACACTTCAAGCTTAAGTATAATGTGTTATGTCAAAATAACAAAAAAATAAACAAAATACACTAAGCGCTTTACTCATTCCTCACAAGCATCATATTGATTTCTAACTTTATATATATTAAATCCCCAAAAAGCAATAAAATCCCTTGCCTTATAGTTATATGAATAAAAACCCTTATGTTAATATCCCACCCCAAAAAGTTTGAAATATAAACTTTATAAAAACCCTATCTTGATAAAGAGATTAATCAACTGATCTGCGGTTAATTAATAATCGAACTCCACCAATGAAATTGCCCCCGACACCCTAACCATGCCATAATCCGTGATTAATTAAAACCCACCGTTTTTAAGCCTTCGCCGGGCCCCTCCATTAAAATTCATGTCAAAACTCCACCCCAATCACTGTACGATCAGGCTCCCTTTGATCCAACAGTGGATGATCATATCGGGAAGGCTCCAAAGGTCGCACTTTACTCACCTGATATGGGTGGTTTCACTTTTGGCTCCGCCGCTATGGGGCACTTGATGAATGACATTGGGTGGCTTCCCCTCAAAACCACCCTAGCCCTAAAGCGATTCGATCAAAACCCGCTTACTACCTCCTGCTAGATGGCAAAACGTCTCATCCCCTGCTAAACTTCAAACCTACCTTTTTCCCGTGTACCCGCCAAATTCAGTTGACTTTACAAATAAAACGAAAAAAATCATTGTTTTTGGTTTTATCATTAAGAAAGACGCCTGGATTTCCATGCAAGCTACAGTCTACGTGCAAACAGCAATCCATGTTCAACTGCCAACTTGCAGAAGTTGCTAAAAATTCCAGTCCATTCTTCAATCACATATGCCTCGTGCAAACCATGTACAGTCGCCCATCAACCCATTCAGAGCCGAAACCAGGTATTTACCCAAAATCACTAAGAATCCCCTTCTCGTTCCTAAAACTTGTTACTTAATTGCTTGAATTATTAAGTAGTTAGGTGGAAAAGTTGCCCAGCAACCTCAAACCTCTCTGAATTAAACCAATTTGCCCCTAATTCAACAAAAAACCCTTTTTCCCCATTCTTGAATCCACAAGAACCAAGAATGGTTGCTCCAGTTGCAATCAATGTCCAACCAATTTCCACTTCCCTCCTGGATTTAAATCATCTCCCCTTGGTGGACAAAGAATTCTAAATTAAGGACATTACTGTCAAAGAATCCCCATTGAAATTACACTGCATATATAGAGATCAGTATTTGAAACACGCAGACAAAATAGGTCTTTGGGACTCAAATTTGCTCAAGTACCATTCTCTAGAGTCCATATCTTCCTTGAAATTGTCCACTATTGCCATATGAACTACAGTCCCAGCCAAAGAGCAGCGACGACTGCTGACCATACTGTGTTATTCACCATCACTGCTGAATCTATCAATGAAATGTTGCAGTTGCAACTAGGTCAAAACCTGACCCCCATTTCCATTGGAGACCTTCTTGACAGATTCCCTAGAATTACCTCCATCAAACTTGCTCAATTATTCGAAACCTTCATTATGGAAGAAAAACACATACCAAAGGATCCTCCCCCATACATGTGGACCATTGTTTCCAAGATGGGCCGAGACATTATATCAATGATATCTAGTATTTTGGGCTATACTACCAGTGAATATGTTGATGATATCATCATAGCCTTCATGTCCATTTACGCTCCTAGACAGCCCCCTGCCATCATGTTTGGTTATGCCAAATTTGTTGCAGATAAGATGCATGATCAATTCATGAGGATGGACAATGAAAGAGTGTTCAAGTACTCATCAGTTTTATACCACCTTTTCCTGTACTATCGGGCTGATAAATTTCCATTCACACTGCAAAAGTTTGATACCAAAGGCAACCCTAGATTAGTAATCTTCTGGACCCCATTGGTCCACCAATATGACTCTCCATATACTTATATAGATTTCATAGCTCTTTTTGTGCACCCAGTGGCAACCATGCTGTTAGGAAGTCCTCCTCCCTAGGATTAGTGCAGACATCAGAAGGGTCCTACAGTTGTCTAAACAACAGAAAGTGGGAGATTGGTATTTATACCAAAATCACACTGAGATTAGAATATATGGATGTGAATTGGTGTTGGGGCAAAGTGATTGCCTACCATTTAATTTTTCAACCCAGGGGTTTCGTTAACTTGTGAAGCATGCGTGCACTATATGTGCTAGAAATTGTCTTTCAGTTTAGATCAATCTAACTACAAAATAACGAAAAACCAATTCATCTAATCTATGAAATCAAATATCGAAAATAAAATTCAACTAACCTATGAAATAAAAAACAACTAATGTATACTTAGCTACTCCAGCGTCCAATTATGAAGTGTTACCTTCTTGAGATGAGGTGTAAGCAACTATTTATACTTTAACTTCTAATGTCCTAGAAAAGCAAGTAAAGTGTGTAGAAAATAACTCAATAATTGCATGTATCAAATATTTGTTGGCATTATGTTTCAAGTGTTGTCCTTGATGGCAACTCACTCAGAGGTTGTTACAGGTGCTCAGAGGTTGGTACAGGAGATGGAAACTTAATCAGAGGACAGATCTCAGTACAGCAAGACAAGAAAGAGATATACATAGGTTCATCAAGGAGAATCAGCGTGTACACGCAGGTTGGATTCAGTAAAAGCGCGTACATGTGAAAATTACCTTTGGTCCGTGGCAGTTAGTCCTTGGAAGTTGTGCCTATGGTTTTGGA
>APFE031200751.1:29873-42490 GCA_000404065.3 Pinus taeda | reverse complement strand
GGTTTAGGACCATTCTTTTTAGGATACGACTTCTTAGGATTCTTTGAATTTGGTTGCTGCTGGGCGGTTAACGCTTTCGTAGAAGAGTTTCCAAGATTAAGAAGACCAAGGTGTAAGAGTTTTTCTTGTTCTCTTATTAAAGAATCACAAAAAACATCAAAGGGGGCTTGTAGTCGTGTCCTTGAGAAATGAAGGCTTCTCTTGTAGAATGGAAGGTGGAAACAAACACAGAGTAGGCTGGTCCCAACTTAGTAAGAATGCAATAGATAAGGGCATTATCTTCTTTTTTAACCTTAACACCTTCCAAGAGAAGTCTAAGGGTCTTGAACTTGGACAAAAAAGTCTTCAATGCAAGAAAAATTATTGGGGTCCAATGTAAGCAACTCATTTTCAAGTTGATGGGCTCTAAGTTCATTTCTTATTCCAAAAACTTTAGTAAGCTGCTCCATTTCTTTATCAAGAGTATCAATTTCTGCAATATGGAATCTAAGATCGGGAGAGATAGACATCCCTATCAACCCACGTGCTTGATCTTGTCTATTTTCCCATTTGGCTGATTTCTCTTCATCTTTCAGCTTGGTTTCTTGGTCTGAGGCTATTCGGTAAAGACCTTTACTTCTAAGTAAATCCACAATGTAGGACCACCATTGGAAGTAGTTGGTGCTATCAAGAATGACTTGGCATGGACTTTCCATTTTAACAGAAACTGAAGCTATATATGTTGGAACTAAGTGTTCGAATGGAAAGATCTCAAAAAATTAGGCTGGTTTAAAAAAAAAGGCTCTGAAAACGGCTTCCGGATGAAGAAGTTATGGATTTTTGAAAAAAAAGTGATGAAGGCGCCGACAAAGTGTGGGAATGTGCGGAAATGAAAAAAAACTCCCATTTTCCAACAAAAAGGAGATTTGAACCCAAGACCTCTACTCCCATAAATTAGCTTTGAACCAAGTGAGCTATACAAAAAGTTTGAGAGAAATTAGCTTTGAACCAAGTGAGCTATACAAAAAGTTTGAGAGAGAGAGAGAGAGAGAGAGCGGGGGGGGGGCGCTTTGTTTTCTTTTGGTCGCTGAAGCTTTGGATTGCATGCTTGCTTGAGAAAGCTCTTTTTCTTCCTACAAAACAAAAACACAAAACCCAACATGGACATACAAAAAAAACAACCCTTACGCCTTAATGTTAGCTTTACCCGGAAACTAAATATTTTCCTCAATGTTTCTGATTCTCTGAGATCACACTAAGGCGTAGGGAAAAGAGCATACGCATGAGAAAAATCATTCCTTTATATTTCTGATTTTCCTAGATTGCACAGAGTCATAAGGAAAAGAGCATACGCAGAAATGAAAGGTATAGATCCGGTAATAAAAAAGATCTAAATAAACTGCAAAAAGACACTATATACCTCCAGATCTTAAAAATGACGCAGTTAGGGCTACCAGAAACCTTTTCGCGTGAAATGAAAGGGGTTCCTCACTAGAACAGATGCTCCTAAAATAACGGAGCAGTCCTCTTGGCCTTAAAGAAGTCAGAAACAACAGATCTAGGAGATGGCAGTCAGATGCAATTGTACTGCTTCAGATTTGGATCACCAATGGACGCGGCCCTCAAATAGCTCTGATACCATGTAGGAATTTACAGGGTAATTTCCTTAGACAGAACACCAAAGGAAACCACTCACAAATAGATCACAGATCAATACACCAGTATTTTGACGTGGTTAAAACCCTCAAAGAGGGAAACAGTCCACGGCCTGAGCCAACGTGGCCACTTCAGGCAATTTATTAATAAAAGCATGAAAATTTACATAAGCTTCTCTCATGCACGGTTAACCTACAAATGACCCTCCATGCGCTTTAAATAGAATTCATGGACCAATCAAGTGTCAAGCCACGGATCAAGTGTCGGTAATACCGAGGAGAGAATGAACCGTCGGATCGGATCACTACATATTGTGACCGTCAGATTGTAAGTTACAAATGTACATAGTAAAGAAACACACTTTACCTAACTCTATACTAGACCAAGTTATACTTAACTATTCCTATGTGTCGGAATATCCTAACATATCAGATCCCAAATAGTGCATGAAATAATCAAGAAAGCTTTTGAAAAAAGGACTAAGGCAGAAGATTTATATCTAGGAGATAAAGTTTTAAAATGGGACTCAAGAAGAGAGGATAAAGGTAAACATGGGAAGTTTGACTTTCTATGGAAAGGCCCTTACATCATTTATGCTTTCAGGGGTAATAATGTTTTTTTCTGCAAAGAATTGGATGGTGCGGAAGTAGAAGGAGGTCTAGTTAATGGTCAAATGCTTAAGCGCTACATAGACCCTAGTCACTGATTTCACTAAATCACTTATACATATTCTATTTTTCAAAGTTTAAGTGTTGATTGGATGGTAATTTTGGAGCTGAAGCCCGAAGAGAAGGCGCTAATCTTCAAAATTTTCACTGTCATAAATAACAATAATGCAGTGAAAGAAAGGAAAAAGTTGCAGAAGTTAAATCAAAGCTCTTTAGAAGACCATTGATCTACTAGTTCTTGACATTTCACCAAGAAATGCCATCCCCAAGTGGAGCCACTGTTAGGTTCCTATACCAATAAGAGTCATAATTTTCGAATGGCTGAGATCAAATTTGTAATATGTACACACCTTTGCTTTCTGCAAATGTTTTCCATATTAAAAAAAAAAAAGTTAAAAAGTGTAAAGAGGGTATGTCTTAAAAGAAAAATCAAAGGACAAAAAGAATAAAAAAAGGGGTCAAAAAAGATGAAAAAATGAACCCCAAGAAAAGAAAAGACCATGAAAGTGGGCAAGTCAAAATGCCATTACTTTTTACTTTTGATGCAGAATAATTGATTGTGTGCAACTTGTTATCCTTGCCACAATCCATGAATAGTCAAATTGTTTAAACTTGACTATTTCATGATTTCAATTTCATGCTTATAGATAGAGAATAAAATCTAACCAAATTGTGTAATCTTGGCAGATAATTAGATTAGGTAGAGTAAATATAAGGAGCTCAATTGTTTAATATGAGCCCTTGGATGTAATAAGGTTATATTTAGACAAATTTCTATTGTAAAGAAAAGAAAATGTTTTGATAAAGGGTTTGTTAGTTTAAGTGCATCCTAATAAAGAGAAGAAAAATGGTAGGATGAGTATGTGGGTAGGTAGAAATATGGTTGCAGAATTGTGATGATTGTTAGATAAGAGCATATTTTTCACCTTCATCACTAAAGTTCTAAGTTTGGATGAAAATTGAGCATGTATCAAAGTTCACAAAGTCAATTAATTAACTATTGAAAAGTGGGCAACAAGAAATGCTAAATTTAGAATGTGCTAAATATAGAATGCCTAAAAATAGCATGTCTAAAAATAGCAGTTTGGTTGGTGAGGTCATTGGCCACCTTGGGTGAGAGGTGAAACTGCTAAAAATAGAAAGTTCTAAAAATAGCATTTCTGGGTCCCTTCCTATTTATAACAGTCCTTGGTCTATCTATAGGAAGTAAAATCGAATTTGGTCTTAACAACAGTTTAAAATATTAATTGATTAATCTCCATCAGTTAATTAGTTAGAAAAAATTAAACTTGAAGTCTTTGTGAGAACATGCAAATTAGTTGTCCCACTAATTGAGGAATTTATCCTTTATTCTCTCCACTGATTGAGGAATTAAGTATGAGTTCTATAATGAGAGAATCAATTGACTTAGTTCTTACTAGTCAAGTCTAGTTAGATTATTTTAACAAGTTGTTAAAATAATAAAATATAGTTTTTAATGCTTGCATGCATGTGACAACTATTATTTTAGATAACTGAGGATTCACTCATGGATAACTGTTGCATGTCAGTTCTGTCAGAGACCCAGTTGAGATCAGATGAGGGACAGTGTACTATCAGATGCTTGGATCTTCCCATGGAATATTCGTTGCATGCAGGAGGAACTAGTGTCCTCAAGGATTGCGTAGTTGGACCTATGGTTGACAGCAGGTATGATTGGGGCCAATTCACATATGTTTTGTAATTGGACCCTAATCAAAATTGCACAAGGAAATAGGGGGTTGGTGGACTTGAAGCCTACATATTGAGGCATAGTGAGTCTATGATCTTCATCTTTTGATTGCAGAGAGTACATGATAGCTCTTGAGCTGATATTTTTTGTAACCAAAAGAGGATTTCCACTTGATTGATAACACAGTGTTGGGGGTTTTATGCTGGTGCTTTCCCCAGTGATATATCTGCGTTATGTGTGATTATTTCTCTTGATCATTTATATGTGTTTATGGTTGATGTTGCTCATGAAATCAATTTTTCTTCTGCTTAATGTTTTGTAGAAGTAGATCATGTGTTTTTCCTTAGTACATTGCATTACCAGTTTGATCTACAGGTGAGATTTCTACATGGTATCGGAGCACAGGTAATCAAGAAAGGAACAATATACAACCAAGAGAAAGAAAGTCGAAGTTTATTATTCGGGATATAGATATCTAGTTCTCATGATTATTACCCGATTCTCTGCGACCATCATCCGATATCGCGGTATCAAAGTCACAAGATGTACCTCCTGTCAATGGAGTTATTGGTTCAGTATCCTAGACCCTTGCGAAATCTTCTTCCAAACAGAATGTGGTCTCAAATACTGTTCCTAGTGGTTCTTCCTAGAATCCACCTGGGCCTGGTAAAACCTCAGAGGTCCATGCTGTCTAGTCTATCATAGTGGACAAATCCTCAAAAGGTAAGAAGAAAGGTGAAGGCAAGGGTAAAGTCGATGCCCCAAAATAGGGTCCTCCCAAATCATTTCCTAGTGAATCTTCACAACGGAAACCTAAGTATCCCTGCCTCATTTGCGAGGAATATCACTACACTAAGGATTGTCCCCGATGATCTAAAGTTATTCATTTTCTCAAGGGGACCCCAGTTGTCCTCAAAGAGCCATTTCCATCTCAACAGACCTAAATGGTAGACGAACCCCAATCATCTGCTTCCTTAGGATCTCAAGTGTTCATGATGAGTATGCCCATTAATGTGGCTACTAGATCGAAATATTACCAAACTCCTGGTTTGATAGCTGGGAAAGAGAAAGAAGCCACCCCTTCTTCTTCTGCCCCGAGTTCTAACCCTCTTCATATCGAGCACCCTAACCTTGATTCCGCTATACAGCCACCCTCTTGAGGTGTGTTGTGGAAATCCTCATACAATCCTAATGCCAGGGCAGCTCAGCAGTATAATATTGTTGAGGATTTGGCTCAGGTGTCATTAGCTATGTTGGCTCTCGAGGTGCTCCAAAGCTACCCATCGCAGCGCAAATTTTTGTTGTTAGCTCTCGGGGTATCGATCCCACCGATTCCAATTTGATATGTTTTGATTTAGAGAACCATGTTCCACATCTCCATCATCAGATTTCCTTTCTCATTTAGGTAATCATCAATGAGAAGACCATCCACAGGACTTTCATTGATGAAGGTGCTTCCACCTGCATCATGTCAACCACATGCTGGAAGGCTATTGGTTCTCCTACTTTGAACCAATCTCTGAACTTTTTGGAAGCATTTGATGGGCGTTATTCGCGACCTTTCGGTGTCTTACCTAGCCTTGCCATTACTCTGGAAGGCAAGATAGTGCAAGTCAAGGTAGAGATTGTTGACGCCAATCTCAATTACAATCTTCTACTGGGTCGAAGGTAGACCCATGCTATGCATGTTGTAGCCTCCTCCCTATTTCGTGTGATTCATTTTCCCCATCAAGGGAGTATTGTCACTATCGACCAGTTGTCTTTATTTGCCTCTTCCTCCTTGGATGGTAATTTTATGTATTTCAAGCACACTGGTGCTCCCTATGAGAGTGTGGGGGCGAGAATTTTTAAATATTCTGCCTTAATGGGAATTTTTCCACTCCCACCTCCTCATGTCGCCTCTATCAACATGGTCTCAGTTAAATATAATCCTTGGGTCATACCTTCACCAGATCTTGTTGATACCTAGGGCGAGGTTATGGTGCTTAGTCCCGCTGAAATCAATTATGTGGAAATTGTTTCGGCTTCGAGTTCCACATCCTCTGATTCTTTTATTTTGAAGACCTCTCTTGATACGTATTCTCAATCCCCGTGGCTTGGCGCTTTGGAATCACTTGATCCCTTAGCCGAGAACTTCCTTGCTGATGAAGGTATTATGGAAGTAATGTCTCTCGAGGAACTACGTTGGACCGATACTCATCCTCGTTCTTCGTTGCTTCCTAGCCCGGTGGCCAAGTCTATGTGTCTTAAGCAGTTTTCTTCTCAGTCTCCTATTGATGTGTCAGTTTATCCTGACATAATCAAGATCTTTCAACTGAGGGCACCTTTATCTCATCACGGATTCAAGATTTTTCTCCCTCCTCAAGTTTGTATCACTTTCCCATTATTACAATGGGGCTTTCATCTGACTTGTAACCCTCCCTCGCCCAGGGGGCATGTGGGAAAATCCTTATATGAGTTATACTCTATTATTTGAACGAGTCAATTCTTACTCATCATGACAATAGTAAAACTCTATTTTTCATCTGTGTTGATTGATTACCCAAGTCCCAACATGGACTCTCTCATGAAGTACTATGCTTAGTTTATCTTGCATGGTTACTTATGTACATTAGTGTGTCATTCATTTTTGTGCAGTGTGGTTTAGTGTGGTAGTTTTCAAATAGCTTTCCTGTTTACTATGCTTTTCTTTCTTTGCAGATGTCTGTGACTCCTCACATTGGTTTCACTGATGGTGCTTACTGTTACCCAAAACCTATCATCTATGGCATGGGCTATTTATGACCCTAAAAATGAGTTGATTGACCTTCAAGGTATCTGTTTAGGTTGTACAACTAACAACATTGCTGAATACAGTGCGGTCATCGAACCATTGTTAGAAGCCATGGTTCTTGACATTAGAGAGTTGGTTGTCAACCTGGATCCACAGCTTGTCATCCTTCAACTCAATGGGAAATATTCCATAAAAAACCCTCAAATATTGAGAATGTATCTTCGTATTTGTCTACTGGAAGACATTTTGATTACATTACATATCATCATATTCCTAGGCGCATGAATACATTGACAGATGCATTAGAAAATTATGTGTTGGATAGACATTTACGAAACATGTGAAAAGATAAAACAAACCATTTGTACATAGTAAGCACGAAAATACAACATATAAATATATATATATATATATATTATATATATATATATATATATATATATATATATATAATATATATATATATATATATATATATATATATATATTAATATATATATATATAATATATATCTATAGTGTTTGGTACATCAGAACTCCAAATAATATGTGTGTCCAAAATAACATCGATGGCTCCCAGGCCTCATATAACCGTGGCACGCAAGCCTAAAAAAATGTAAGTTTTGGACCTAGGAACTAATCAGCATGGTGATCGTGGTAGCATGATACAGCTCGTGCAACATGAGTCAGCAATCGACAGATCCGATTTGAGACTCCCACCGTGTGTCTCTGGTACTGGAGAGGAATGCCTCCTACCCAATCATACTCTGAGATACCACGAGTCAACCCCTCAAGGTTCCTCACGATATCCTCCTCGTTGTCACTCCCCTCCTAATAAGGAGCAACAACATCAATCGGGCGGGGGACGCACCTGGCTATTTGGGAAATCCCAGTAGGCCGCTCTGGTCCAACATCTGCATTAACAAGAGAAATGTTATAAGAACATATATACCACAAACAATTAAAAAATCTCAAAATCTCAAAATTGACTTTTTACCTTCATCGTCAAAATCCTCTCCATCTGGTAATGGCATGTCCGAATCTCCACGGAAGTTGGTGCCACTGTATGGCCAGTCCTCCATGACGATCTTCTGTCAGTGCAACCATGAAAATAATGTAGGTCTGTACGACATGTGCTAACCCCGATGATCCTGGGTATCAAACGAATCCAGCAGGCCATCCGTGGATCACATGGCATGGGAGGATCTACCTCAGTCAGCTGGTACTAGAACAGTGGTAGTCTTTCCAAGAAAAAGGTCATGAGCACAGATCCAAAGCAAAATTGCTTCAAATTCCCTGCCTCAGCTTTGGTCAGCTGGTGCATTATGTTGATATTCATGGCCTCTGCCTAGTTGAAGATCGTAGGTGTTGTATAGTCGAAAGCATACATGAACTTTGACTTGTTGGTCTCATGCACTACTTGGGACCTGGCCACTCTGTTTATGGTCAACAAAAGCACTCTCAGAGTCAGATCCTTAATAGTGTAAATCTCAATATTCCCACTCTTGGATTTCAGGGCCTCAGGGAAATGTTCAACAAGCAATGAGGATATGCTCACCCCAATCGGTCATGACCCGTACAAGTTGAGAAGTTCCCCTCTTTAGGACAGTCCAGTGATGAAATATATATCCGAAGTTTCCAACTCCAGCTCCTGGTCATCGATGACAAATATTTCCTGATTTATGTCCCAAAGACTAATTAGGTACCGAAGCAAATCAGGTTGGGCCCGCATCCCTAGCGTGAGAAAGAATTTGAGGAGCCCACAAACCCTCAAAGCTTCCAGACAATTTGGATCATTTGGTGCCTGGGTGTCCACATCCTCATGTTCTCGTTCTTTCTAGTCCACCATTTTCAATGATTCTTTCTTGCAAAAGCCATTAGTTCGAGTCAAAAATCATGCTTGGCCCATAAAATTCAAGTTTAAACGGTGATGTTGTGAGGAAATAGGGCTTTTCCCTATTCACGGTGTTGTCATACCTGTTTTAAAATATAGTTGCAACGACGGTGCGACGGGCCTTGTTAATCACCCTCAGTCAGCACGATTTCGTGCCCGGAAGTCGCGCCGACTGAGGGCGAAAAATGTTTTACAAAACCTCCCTCAAAAAACCTAAATATGGTTAAAAACAGGAATAAAAGGCATGAAAATGGAGCTCATGTCTTTGGATCTTACCTGTACCTGGCGGTGCAGCAAATGACCTCCCGGATCTCCCATAATCTGCTCCAGAACAATTAGGGAAAAAGTGAGTAAAAAGTCTTCACAGCAAGGTAAAATGGTAAATGGTAAAAATATATTTACTTTTCTCCTTTTGATTCAAATTTTCAAGAAAATATTAGGTTTTGTAAATATGTTAACCTATTTTTCCTCAAGAACTCGATAATACACTTTACCTTTTTTGCACAGCGACGGGTGATGGATGTTCGACGATGATGATGAGTCACGTTTTAGCTCTTTTCTCGTCTCATTAAGCTCATATGAAAAGATTGCCAATTATTTTTCCATTTTGACTCGTAAAGGAGAATAAAATGTGGGGTCTACTTTCAAGCTCTTTTCCAACCCTTTAAAAGCGAAAAGATGGCCGAGCCCTTGTCATTTCAAACTTGTTAACGGATGTGAAATGTTGTGCGTCCAGTATAAGTTTACCCCTTTTTCAGGCTGGGAGGCACTATTTACGAAAACTGTACTCCTTGACTGAAATGGTCAAGTGGTTCTCTCAAGTATCATTTTCTACCTTTTCGGGCTCGAGAAACACAAATGTACGAAAAGGGACCATGTGGAGTTTTTTTTTTTTACGTGTCCTTTTCAAACTCTCTAAACATGAAAAAGATACCGAGTTACACCTTTTTCGGACTCGTTAAATTATTAAACGACATTGGATTCGTCGCCATGATGAACATGAGCTTCTCCTTCCTAGGGCTCGTTAAACTTACTAGGTTGGATTCGTCTGAAGGATGAACTTACAGTGCAAGCATATGCTATCCCCTTCAAGCTTGCGATTAAAAAATAATTGGGGTACTTGCTAGAAATGGTGGGGGGAAATTTGGAAATCTAATCAGTTGTGTCGGAAGCTCACTCTACAACATGACACTTTTTGCTTTGTGTTGGGTTGGGATATCCTCCTTTGTATCATTGACCTTCCTGGGTTGGGCCATTCATTTTTCCTTCCATTTGGTATCTGCCACATCATCATGACCACTGATCTTATGGATCCAAAAGCTGCCAAACTTCCAGTCGTGTCACCGATATGTTCAAGAGTTGTCCTTTTGCAGTTACATTTACCTATGATTCTCTGTATCATCCGAAATAATTTTGCATCCCTTTGTCTCGTGTCGATGATGTGGGATACATGATGGCCCTCCTTCGATAGATTCGCTTACCATCGACTTCAACTCATTATCTGGGAAGTTGACTGAGAGACTCCCTTCCAGTACCTTAGAGCATGCATGCCCTAATGGCAATTTATTTGTGTGGAGTATCAAAGAAGGTATGTTTTGATGGTTATTTCAGCATCTCTTCATTAGAACTTATAAGCCTTTTTGCATTATGAACTTAGGAAATGATAAAGAATTATAACGAAACATGTGATATTAATATAGAACGCTGACAATTGTCGTTTCCATGTACAGGAGGGAGGAAAAACGAAAAGTGGCCATCCTAAAGGAAAAGACAAAGATGAATTAACTGATGTCCCTTCAATGAGAGACCGCATGTAAACCAGATCAAAACGGACCAACCCAGGAAAGGGAGCGGAGATACCAGCTCGGTGCAGAAAAGAGAAGAAGTAACTCAGGATTAACGATTCTGCGAATCCCTCAGGATCCTTGATCCTGAGGGATCATTGTTTTATCTATTTCTGCATCTAGATATCTCCGTCGTCACCCTTATATAAGGGGCAACATTGTTAGCTAAAGCATGGTAATGCTCTTATGTAATTTCTTTTAAAATATCAAGACTACGATCATTACGTCCTGTTAAGACTTTCTTTACTGTAATTTTACTTCATGCATTAATACAGACTTGGTTACTCTTTTATCTTTGAGCCTGGATCAACCTTAAGCGGTGTACCCCTGGAGGCTAAGGGCCCGGCCCTGGAGGACACTTGCTCTTGTACCATTACACGTGGTTTCTGTGTGGTTTACTTATCAATGTGATCTGGTAATCTGATGTGTTTTATAAAGTTTATGTCACATGCTCTGTCGTGTTTAATCCATTTAATGTTCCTGCAAACAAAAGTGTTGTATTGACGCTGCATCATGTTACTATTCCTTTAAGTGTTGGTATAATACGGTTAATCTCTACAGGATACTGTTGTTCCATTACAGAGTTTTTGTGTTATGCGATTGTACCTTAGCATTACAGAATTTATCTTGGAAGCTCTCATTTTATATGATTATTTAATCCTTGAATATTACTGTTTCATCTTGAGATGTAATCGTATGCTTTCTAATTAGAGTGATAACGGAATCAGACTAAGCACGTTGTGTTTACAGTGCTGTTCCATCATGTACCTGTAGGCAGTGTTGTTCCATTGTGTGTGTACATCTTTAAGAATGAAGGATTGATGTGATTAAATATATTCATAGCTTGTTAAACTTAGTTACTGCTCGATTCCTTGATTGCTGTTTCATTTCCGAATTGTTGTTCCATTTCTGAATTGCTGTTCCATTTCTGAATTGCTGTTCCATTTTCGAATTGCTGTTCCATTTTAAGGTTGTTGTTCTATTTAGTTGTTGTTCTCTTTATCTGCCATTCATTTCTTATTTGTTAAGGACAATCTCAGGCTGTAGTGAGCTTCGACATCTGCTACCCGGCTCCTAGACCCCTGATCTGTTCTCCGATTTCTTTTCCATATGTTTCTAAAGGGATGGGTTATTGCTACCGAACCCTTGAGTGATACATTGCTTAATATCTGAGTGTGTGATTTAGCCTTTTGAAGTAGTTAAGTTGTAAACGCGCATCAATTTACTTTTGTAGTTTCAAACAACTATACTACAAGCATAATCTAACAAATGCTAAGTCTCAGACTGAGACACTCTTTGAAATAGCAAAACGTTCCCGGATTGACATATTAATGTGAGGTAACTAGAGGTGAAAGAGACCCTTTTTATAGCTCCACATTTTGGCGCCATTGCCGGGGAAAGGGTGTAGCCATTTGTTCTTTTTTTCAGAGTAGTGTACGAACCTGCTAGGGAAGAATTTGGTTTTGAAAACGGAAGGTAAGAACCTATGTGTGGAGCATGTAAAAGCCCTACTCCTTTGCCCGCTTTCCTGTAGATTTGCTGTTATTGCTTAAGTAGGATTTAGTAGTTAAATTGAGTGCATGACTAAGCAGAAAAAGCCAGAGAAAAATTCCAAACCTTTACCAAAGCCAGAAAAAGCTAAGGGGCCGGTGACCCTTGGTCGATCAACCTTCATAGACGAAATCTATAAGAAAGCCGAATCTCAGCCCTCAGTAGGACCCAAGAAATTTTTTTCCAAACAACCTACTAGCTCCCTTCAGGCCACATATTCACCATCTGTAGCCTTTGCTAAGGTGCATAGTCAAACCGACGAACAGGATTTTCAAGAAATTGAAAATTCTATTCCAGAACTATTGCAGGAAGGGAATTTCAGTAATCTTTGTGAAGGAGAAGGAGAGATAGGGGAAACTGAGGAACCAAGATCTCCTCTTAGGATAACTCAGCCATTGAGCAGCCCAGACAAAGGGAGTGCTGCAAAAATTACTATTGGAGAGACCCAATCTCCTCAGTCAAAAGTCCCAGATAAAGGAAGTGCTATTAAAACTATTCCTGTCAAAGCCATTCCCTCTCAACCTAGGAACACCCTCCTAGA
>APFE031200751.1:0-19865 GCA_000404065.3 Pinus taeda | reverse complement strand
ATAAGATTGTGTGAGGCACCTGAGTCAAACATAGCATTGTGCAAGATTTTGTCATGTATGTGCATACTGACATAAAAGGGTGGAACAGATCCATATGTTGTTTTTCCATTAACTTCTGGACCAAACAACAGCTTAGGGGTATCATCTAAAACATTTACATCATCCCTGACCTCTGGTAGTTGAAGTGACCTTCAAATTTGTTGCCTATATACATCATGTTTGACAAGTTCTGAGAGGGGGATGGATATCTTAAGTTTTCCAATCTCTGCCTCTAAATTGAATGGTTTTTCTAATGGAATCTTTGCGTTAATAGTAGCAGATTTCTCCTTTTCAAGAATACTCTCTGTGTTTTCCTTTGGATTGTCTATGTTATGGTGAATGAAAGTTTGTGGTATTTCTGTCTTGGGAAGGTTTTTTGGAGTGCTGTTCAAATTTTCTTTTGAGGAAGAAGGAGGTAGAGGCTGATCAATAGGAGGCTGTATGTCTGATATGTCCTCTACAGTGACTTGATGCGGGTTTGGGACAACAATATCAGCTGGTTCTGTTATGACAATCTTTCCTTTAATCTTGTTGAGCTGTTTGCTGTCCTTTATTTTTCTAGGTGCAGGGATATCAATGGTTCTTGTTCTTAACTTATATTGTTTGTGGACCTCATACGCAACAGAATCATAGCCTTGTTTAAAATCAAAAGACTCTCCCGTCTTGGTCTGAAATTGTTTTATATCAGGGTACTCTTGGTCTTCTTGAGTGAGAAAGATTTGCTTCTCATTTTTTGAATCTATCAAGTTCATGTGAGTCTCTTCTGTGGGCTCACTGGATGTGGATGCCTTTGCGTAGTTTTCTTGGAAAGGGGGCCTAATATCATGGTCGGGACTAGCCCTTCCAACATTTTTTGTTTGATTTTTCCTGAAGTTTGGATTCCTTATGGTGTTGGGTTGTTGTACTTCCCATGATGATTTCCTCTCAACACTTTCTACTCTGTCTCCTAGCCTATGCATGCCACTAATAATAGCATCTAAATTTTGGTCTAAGGCTAAGGGTTCTTCCTTAAAGGTGGTTCTTCTCTCGGTTCTAGCTCTGTTTATTTTGGCAATTAGGTTTGCCTCCACACTAACCGCAACATTTTGCATCTCTGCAAGGCTTTGAGGGGCTCTTTCCCTTAGCTGATAAGCCATTTCAGCATCAAAACCATCAGGAATTTGTACAAAGTAAGATCAGGTGGAGGTCTTAAGTTCTGTGGTATTGCATTGTAGACATTATTGAACCTTGCACAGTAGTCCAAAACAGTCTCCTGAGGGCCTCTTTTGATAGTGTCATAATCAGATAATATGTGCAAGGGGTATTTCTTCTTCTCCCATCTATTGATAAATGAGTGATATAAGGCTTCTGGGTCTGCTATGGAATTGGCTAGGAGTGCTCTAAACCAAGTCCTGACATCACCGGTCAAACTTTGGACAGAAATCTTCATTCTCACACTATCATCATCAATCTCATAACTCTCAAAGTAATCCTGCATTTTCTTTGTGTGCTTAAGGGCTGTGCAGGCATTTGTGCCATCAAAATAGGTAATTTTAGTCTGGTAATCCTGAGGCATAGCCCCAGGATTTGCAGGCAGCTGTAAGGTGCATATCTATTAGCCATATTAACAGGGATAAGTGGGACAATAGGGATAAGTGGAACAACTGGGGCAA
Organism: Pinus taeda; assembly: GCA_000404065.3. Classification (NCBI taxonomy): domain Eukaryota; kingdom Viridiplantae; phylum Streptophyta; class Pinopsida; order Pinales; family Pinaceae; genus Pinus; species Pinus taeda. Next base: position 18,174 of record APFE031200751.1, on the reverse strand, counting down.
TTGGGATATTTGGAGTAGTAGTGGTGGTATGCGCAATGGATGGAGGTGTGGAAACAGGGTTTGTAGAAGTGGATGATGAACAAGGGGAAGTAGGGTTTGAGCGAAACAGAACTTTAACAGGGGTTGCAAAATGGCTACGCTGAACTGTTTCAGGACTAGAAACAGTCAAACCTTCTTGTTGCTCTTGTTTTCTAAGGATCTTAGGAATTATATTAGGGTTTTCAAAAACAGCTGGGGGATTTGGATCTGGATTTGATCTTGTGTAACGTGAATGCTTCTTGGGAGCCAGCTTCTAGCTTGTTTTTTTTTTTTTTGGGGGAATTTTTCTAACACTACAGGTTAAATAGAAACTTTTAAAGGTCAGTTTCTTCCTCTGCGGAGCTTCAGACTGGTTTTGTGAGATTATCTGAGGAAGTTCCCCAGCGGAGTCACCATTATGTTATCACTTAGGTTGTCCCTAAGCTCCTGAAGGGATATGGCCGAGGTAACCACAAACCAATCTTTGGATTGCAGGTTCTAGCCCACCTGCAATCAGAGAGGGCTCTGTCTTGATGATTTAGCTTTGTTGAAGATGATTTTAGGCTAGTTATTGGGTTCAATGGGTTTTGTTTATGTTTGGATGGTGTTTGAATGGAAGGAAGATGCTTTCAAGTAGAGAGGCATGCATAAAGTGGTAAGTTTCAAACCATTGGGCATGGAGTCAAGGAGTAGGACCGCGAGTAGGCTTTCTTGATCACAAGAGGAATATGGAGCAAGGTAGTTGCACATGAAACAACCTTCAAGCTAAAGATATGGAGTGAAATGTAAGGAATGAGAGGCAATTAAGAATCTCTCAAGCAACTTAACAGAGGGAAGGAAAATGAGCTCTATCTAGGGGCAATTAAGAATCCCTGGATAACTATCATACATGGTGAATTAGGGCAAATATGAGCCAGGTGGAATTCATATTTATGCCTAAAACAGATGAAAAACATAAAGAAACAGCAGAAATTGAGCATAGAGTGCAATTAAACAAGTTCTAAGCTAATCTTTCTTTCTGCTGTTTAGATAATGATGTATGAATGAAAAAAACAGAGGTAAGAAACACTTATTGGGTCATGTACCAGCACAAGAATTCCACAGTCACTCTTCAAACATTAAACACAGTACACAATTCATTCTCCAAGCTCGTAAGCAGTCTTTGATTATAGAAATTATCAGATATACAGTGCGAGTCTCTGCTTAAGCAAAACATCCAACCAACAAAAACCAACCCTCTTCACATTGTTCAGGGCTGTCTTTATAGGTAAAACATCCAGAAGTATTTATTACAACCGACCTAAACAGGTCTGCGGGAAATTTTTTTTTAAACCTAAACTTGTGTTGAAATTAAATTCAAATAAAATATCTATTGAGCTGCGCCAGAAGCAACTGGATCAAAAAGAGTTAATGTAGTGTCCTCTGTGACTTGGTGCAGTGCTTTTGCAATAACTGAGCTTTGAGCTTTGGTCCACTGGTCTTATGTGAGTTTCAATGTGCAGTCACTGTGATGATGAGCTTTGAATGGTTCCTTAACTGCTTCTTGACTTTTAAGGATTTCTTTTAATGTTTTATTTGCCTCGAGCCCTGAGAAAATCTTCACTGATACACTTCGCCGCAACACTGATACACTTTGCTGCAACACTGATCTTCTCTGGCATGAATTTTGGCTTCACATTTGCTCTGATACACTTTGATGCTTGAATCGGCCCTCTCTTTTTATGTTGATATGCTGAAAACCATTAAATCGGGCCTTTTCTGTCATTTTCGGCGCAAAAACGGCTGAGGAATCAAAAGATTCTGCAAAGATTCCCCAATTTGGCCCATTTCCCGTAGCGATGCGCGATTTCTCGTAGCTAAGCGCTAATCGCGCATCGAAAACTGCATTAGAATTTGAATCTGGGCCTCTTAAGATGTTTTTTCGCGCTTGCGCGCCCTTCTTTGGCGGGTGACGTCAGCATGATGTCAGCGGTGGGTCCTGGTACGGCGGATGACGTCAGCGGGGTGATGTGGCAGAGTGACATGGCAAGGTGCTAGATGGTGCAGTGCCTTATATGTTTTTGCGATGCGATAGCGATAACTGAAATGTTGAGATTTGTGATGAATTTGCGGGGAAACATGTCTTGATGATAAATTATGTTTTAAATGAAATATTTGAATAAATGGAGGCATTCGGAGAGGAAGTATTTGTGATGTGATATTCTCTTTTGATGCGATGGAAATGTCGCATCGGAGCAAGAGGAAGCGGCATGCATTTCGGGAACATGACTCTTGCGACCACCGATTACCGACTTGTGATATCGCATCGGCTAAAAGGGGAAGGGGCATACATATGTGGCATATAGTATTGTGATATGCCGATTTGCGAAATGGTGTCGGCGGAGCATCCATCGGGGAGGACAAGAATGAGCAACATTACCTTGAGACTTGCGACAGCGATAATCGTGTCGGAGGGGAATCCAAAGGGATCGGAAGAATGGTAAGGCAGTCGGCAAGGGTTATTGCGATCGGAAGAAGGGTATATACGCTTTTGAAGAGTATTTGAGGCCTCGGGAGGGTCCGATAACCTAAAAAAGAATAATTTCATGCTTTGGATGGAGTCCATTGCATTGGAAGATGGTTTTAAAGGGGCAAAATGAGGGTTCTTGCTATGTTTCAGACAAACATAGCAATTCCCAAGTGTACTTATGGTTATCTTTCAACCAGGGGGGAAGGGATAAATATATAGGGGAGTTTATTAACATAGTTTTAATAGGGGATGGGGAGAAATAGATAGGGATTTACATAGTAGAGTTAGAAATTAATATGGATTGTGATAAGAAAGCGCTAAGTTTAGAGGTCTCAGGCTTAAAAAGGGGAGATAGAACTTTGTAGAGGACATATGAACACTCTTTAAGTAAAGCAAATCTTTACTAAGGGAAATGATATGAAACATGATGGATTTAAGAGATATCAAGCAGATCGTGACCTCTTTGGGGAAGTTAGTGAATGATTTGGTGAAGAAGAAGAAGGGGGAGTTAGACATGCCTCACTTGAGTTGCTCCAAGTGGATTTTTTCCTTGCAATTGTGATTTGAATAGATATAACACTTGAAAACACAAAACTGATCACAATCATTGATTCTGCGGCCACAAAACTACCTACCCAGCCTACTTACCTAGCATTTTTTCTTCTTTTTGGTTTGGGTGCACTTGAACTAGCAAACCCAGCTTTTCAATTTTTTCTTTTACTATCTTCCTATCTATATCTACACTTATTTCATCCAGGGCTCAGATTAGGCTGTTGAGCACCCTTGCTTCTCTACCTATCTAGGAATCTGCCAAGATTAAGCTGTTTGGACAGATGGCGATTCTCTATATTCTAAAACGAAAATTGAAACCTAGGGAGACCAAGATTAAACTATTTGGACCTCCCTTTAACCGAAAATTCTTCAAACTGGAATAGTACATTAAAATTGGAACACAACAGTGGCACTAGAACTGGCACAATCTCTGGCATCCTTCTTTGGCTTCTATAGCAAATATGGAACATTGCAGCATGCAAAGAATGACATATTTGGCATGTAAAAATGTCAATCATGAAAGATGAGTAACCTGCTGCAGCAGGAGGCTAACAGTAGTCGACATATTCTCAAAGATGGCCACTATGGTGGCCTATAAGAAGAATACCACAACAGAAGCCATTGCTAAACTCTTCCTTGAACGAGTGTGGGTACACTTTGGGATCCCACAATCTATCATCTCAGATCGAGATAGAAGGTTCCTTAGTCCATTTTGGTCCAGTCTCTGGTTGATGTTGGACACCAAGCTCACTAAGACCATAACTTTCCATCCCCAAACTGATGGCCAGACATAGGTCGTCAATAGGATGATCATACACATTTTACGCATGCACAACTCAAAGCATCCACGCACATGGGATGAGAGCCTCCCCTATGTACAGCACAGTTATAACTGGGCTCTTCACAGTTCGACTGGCCACAACCCTTTTCAGGTGGGCTTGCAATTCTAGCCACTATTTCCCATTGACGTGTTCATGCCATTTGCAGCTACTCAGGCAGATTCACCTCCTGTCCAGTCCGAAACCGATAAGGCAATCAACTTAATTTAGCACATCCAACATATCCACCAGCAGGTCTATGACATTCTGGAGAAATAAAATTCCAAGTACAAGCAGCGACATGATCAACATTGGGTGCCACACAAGTTTCAGGTGGGTGAAAAATTTTGGTTGCATTTGCAAAAGGAGTGCCTTATGGGAGCCTATCGAAAACTCAGACCACTCCGATATGGTCCTTACACCATTACCAAGGTTGTGGGAGATAATTCATTTGAGCTCGATATTCACCCATTCCTTCGCCTGCACCCAGTGTTCAATGTGGACTGCCTTCAACCATACTTCCCACCATTGCTAAACACATTAGATATTGTAGAACAACTCACACCTACAGAGTTAAATCCAGCTTGCATGGAAGAAGCCACAACCGATCGGATCATGGACACATAGATTAAGAACACTCAAAAACAAAGGATCTAACTATATCGAGTTGTCAAAGCAGGGCAACTCCTTCACCAGGGCAAGTGGCTCACCAGGGACCAAGTTCAGCAGAAGTTTCCTCATCTCATGGAGGAACTCAACGCAATGGGGACCTTTGCTTCCTAAGCGGGGAGGAATGATCTAGGTGGATATTGGTGGCCACCTACCTATTCCACTTGGATCCCAACCATTTTTCCTTTCAGTTTTTCAGTTTCCTTATTTGTAGCACAATTTACTATTTTTGGCAGTTTTTTGGGTCTTGAACTTCTAGAGCTGTTTTGGGGCCCTAAACTACGTTTTTTGGGAAACCCTAGTGCATCATAGGTCGTGATTTGATGTCTCTCACTCATACATTGTAGTCCTCAGACAGATATTTCTAACGAGGTATGGTGTGCATCAAATGGAGATCATATGCCAAATTTACGACCTTGGGAAGTTGATGTACCAAGTTACCCAAACGGGGCCCATAGTTTGGCGCTTCATCTCATAGGGTTAAGTTTTTGGATTTTTAGGCTTTTCCATTGTTTCTAAACAATAAATAGGCCTTTGAGCCTCATTGTAACACAGTTGAGATGCATGTAGCCTCCACATCTCTTCTCATAGATAAGCTACCATCGCCCGAGCTAGTCTTATTTCCATTCTGTCTGTAAGCATATTTCAGTGTTTGATATTAATGAAATGAAGTGTTATTTCTACTGCATCTTTGTATCTATGGTTATAATGGTAATTTTTTGTGTTCATGTTTAAATCCAAACACGACCCCTCCGCATGAAAACAATAGATGGACAAGGTCGTGGAGGAGTATGAGGACATCTTCACCTCCCCCATAGGGGTGCCTCTGCACTGTCAAGTCAAGCACTCCATTGATATGACCCCAGTTGTGTCGCTGCCCAATGGACCAATCTATCGGTGCTCCATTCTAGAGAACGATGAAATCAAGAAGCGGATTTAGGAGCCGCTGCAGAAAGGTCACATTCGACCGAGTTCATTGCCCTGTTGGAGCCTGATCATGTTGGTACAGAAGAAGGATGGGACTTGGAGACTCTGTATTGACTATAAGGTGCTGAACAAGATCATTTTCCGTAATAGGTACCCGATCCCACAGATTGATGACCTTTTGGACCAACTGAAGGGGGAAAATATTTCAGCTAGATCGACTTGAAATCAGGATATCACCAGGTACCAATCAAACCCTCCGATGTGTGGAAAACTTCCTTCAAAGCCAAGGAGGGCCTTTTTGAATGGGTGATTATGCCTTTCGGGTTAATGAATGATCCCGCAACCTTCATGAGGCTGATGGATGATATCTTGTGGCCATTCACCAACTCATTTGTAGTGGTATACTTGGATGACATCATCTTCAACCAGAGTGGGGAAGAACACCTCCACGACATTCAACAGGTTCTCCAAACACTGTGGCAACACAAGCTATGTGCCAGTTTGGAGAAATGCACTTTAGGCATGACCCAAGTTTAGTATCTGGGATACATTATTGATGAATGGGGGGTGCATGTGGATCCAACCAAGATCCAAGTCATTTGAGATTGTCCAGCTCCAACCTATTTGACAGAGCTCCGCAACTTTCTAGGTCTTGCCAATTTCTACCACAGGTTCGTGTTGGGATTCTCTCATATCACTTGGCCCTTGAGTCAAGTCAACAAGGGAGGAGCGAAAGAAAAATTCTTTTCGTCTGCATCTCAACAGAAGGTATTCACAGAGTTGAAACATCGCCTCTTCTCTGCACTAGTGCTCACATTACCATACTTGCAACAACCATTTGAGATCGAAATAGATGCCTCTAACTATGCTATTGGGGCAGTCCTTACTCAACAGGGGCATCCAGTGGCATATCATAGTGAGACACTTTCAGATACAGTCCGGAAGTATCCCACTTATGACAAAGAGATGTATTCCATTGTGCAAGCATGTCGATAATGGAAGCATTACATTTTAGGGAAGGAAACGATCATCCACACAAACCAATAGCCCCTACAGTTCATATAGATGCAAGGGAAGTTGCAGAATGATCACCATCAGAAGTAGTCCACATACCTGCATAAGATCCATTTGAATATCAAGTATAAGAAGGGCAGCACCAATAATGTTGTAGATTGCCTCAACTAACCACCTATCATGGCGTTAACCACCATGCTCAACTCTTGTGGCCATGAGACTTTTGATTGGCCACTGCTCTACAAAAGCGACCTAGAATTCGGCTACACATACCAGACGCTCTTGGTGGGTCGGCCAGTTCCAGATTTTCACCTCGAGGATGACCTATTATGCCACGTGGGACACCTTTGTGTTCCTTCAAGCGAGTGTGCCAAGATGATTTGGGAAGCACACTACATTCGTGCCACTGGTTAATTCAGGGTCGAGAAAATGGTGGCAGCACTGCAAAATTATTTCTATTGGCCGAATCTTCGACACGATGAGAGGAAGTACATTAGATCCTGCACTACCTGCACCATTGCCAAACTGACCATCAAGAAGCAAGGCCTCTATACTCTGTTTCCTACCCCTAGTCGACATTGGGAGTCCATCTCCATTGATTACATGTTGAGCCTTCCTTCTACTAGGCATGGCAACGACTGAGTTTTTGTGGTTGTCGATAGATTCTCGAAGATGGCCATTTTGGCAGCCTACAAGAAGAATATCACAGCGGAAGCCACTGCTAAACTCTTCTTTGAATGAGTGTGGGTACACTTTGGGATCCCACAGTATATCATCTCACATCGACATAGCAGGTTCCTCAGTACATTTTGGTCTAGTCTCTAGTTGATGTTGGACACCAAGCTCACTAAGTCCACAACTTTCTATCCCCAAATTGATGGCCAGACAAATGTCATAAATAGGATGATCGTACACATTCTATGCATGTACAACTCAAAGCATCCACACACATGGGATGAGAGCCTCCCGTATGTCCAACACAACTATAACCGAGCTATCCACAACTCGATTGGCCACAACCCTTTTAAGGTGGGCTTAGGATTCCAGCCATTATGTCCCATTGATGTGGCCATGCCATTTGTAGCTACTCAGACAGATTCTCCTCATGTTTAGTCCAAAATCAATAAGGCAAACAACTGCGTTGAGCACATCCAACATATCCACTAGCAGGTCCATGACATTCTGGAGAAATCAAATGCCAAGTACAAGTAGCGACATGATCAACATTGGGTGCCACATAAGTATTAGGTGGGCGACAAAGTCTCGTTGCATTTGCAAAAGGAGCACCTTACTGGAGCCTATCAGAAACTCAGACCACTTCGATATGGTCCTTACACCATTACCAAGTTGTGGGAGACAATGCATTTGAGCTTAGCATTCCCCCATTCCTTGCCCTACACCCAGTATTCAATGTGGACGGCCTTTGACCATAGTTCCTACCATTGCTAGACACATCAGACATTGCAGAACAACTCACACCTACATTCTTAAATTCAGCTTGCATGGAACAAGCCACAACTGATCGGATCATGGACACACAGATCAAGAACATCCGAAAACAAAGGATCAAACTATATCAAGTTATCAAAGCAGGACAACTCCTTCACCACGACAAATGGCTCACCAGGGACCAAGTTCAGCAGAAGTTTCCTCATCTCATTGAGGAACTCAATGCAATGTGGACCATTGCTTCCTAAGGGGGGAGGAATGATCTAGGTGGATATTGGTAGCCACCCACCTATTCCACTTGGACCCCCACCATTGTTTCTTTCAGTCTTTTAGTTTCCTTATTTGTAGCACAATTTACTATTTTTGGCAGTTTTTCGGGTCTTGAATTTCCAGAGCCGCTTTGAGGCCCTAAACGACATTTTTTGGGAAAACCGGCAACAACATATCTCTGCTCACTCAAAAGTTGTAGTTCTCGGACAAATCTTTCTAATGAGGTATTGTGTGCATCAAACGGAGATCATATGCCAAAATTACGACCCTGGGATGTTGATGTACCAATTTACCCAAATGGGGCCCATAGTTTGGCGCTTCATCTCCTAGGGTTAGGTTTTTGGATGTTTAGGGTTTTCCATTGTTTCTCAACAATAAATACGACTTTGAGCCTCAATTTAACACAATTCAGACGCATGTAGCTGCCACATCTCTTCTCAGAGATAAGCTACCATCGCCTGAGCTAGTCTTATTTCCATTCTATCTGTAGAGTGTTATTTCTACTACCTCTTTGTATCTATGGTTATATTTTTAATTTGTTGCATTCATTTTTAAATCTGGATTTGTGGTATCAGAGCGATTTGCTGCTTATTTATTTTTCTTTGCATGTCCCCAACGAGGTCAGGATATAAGGAGTTAGGGCTTGAACTGATCAAACATTTGCAAGACCAGCATCACAAATCCCGATGGCCTCCCATGGTGGATGAAAAGAAAGACGAGGGGGCAGGAGATCCTATCAAAATCTTGCTCGAAGAAACCCTCAGGTGACAAAGGAACACGATGATGGACAACTTTTCCCAGATCCTTCAGCGGCTACCCAAGGGTGATGCATCTACTTCGGGCAACTACTCTGGGAACGCCACACCTTTTAAGGTACAAGTTAACTTTGACATTCCCATATTTGAGGGTCAGATATATGCAAACACTTTAGATAAATGGTTAAATCTACTAGAAGGATATTTTTTCGTTCATGATTTTTCCAGCTGGGAAAGATCACTTTTGCACTTCTCAAATCAACCCCCCACATCAAGGACTAGTTGGAAACCTACTGTGAGAAGAAGGATGAAAGTACGAACTCATTGTTTTCAGCCGCACCCACTTGGAATTCCTTTCGGGATGCCACCAAGGAGAAGTACTACCCTGTCGGGAGCTATGAGGATAAAATACATCAAGTGGACAACGCTGCGACAGGGAAGGGACCAAGATGTGCCGGAGTTTAGCAATGTTTCTCATACCCTTCGCACGGACTTGGGTATCAAGGATTTTGAGAAGCATTTGGTTCTCAAGTACTGCGACTGCCTACGTAGGTACATCCAGGACAAGATGGAGTTCCTGGACATCTCCTCGCTCGACATGACATACCGATATGCCATCAAGATCGAGCAAAAGCTTAAATAAAAGAAGTAAGACTTTGAATCTGTGAATCCAAAGCAAGGGAAAGGTGCCCCCAAACTATTGAACAAAGGACAAATCGAAGGTGGGGCAGCCCAGGACAACCCACCAAAGCCACAAGCAAAGAACAACATCGCGAAGCCAAAGAAGGACACAAGAAAGTGGTGTGAGTTCCATAAGAGCTCCACTCACAACACAAGTGAGTGTCGGGCCAGGAAGTCACTGATGGCGGAGCTAAAGGCTTCAGAATTAGATGCATGTTTTGACTCTTAGTCAAAACTCGACAAGGGGAATAAGAAAGGGAAGTAGATTATTGATGTGGAGCCCAATGCCACCATTTCCACCACGAAAATCCAAAAGGAGGAACTTGAAGATCCAGAGCAGGCGAAGCGCCTCTTCCATTCCCGTATGTGGGTAAAGGGTTCCCCACTACAGTTCATTATCAACAGCGGGAGCCAAAAGAACCTCATTTCAGCAGAGATCGTGAAGTGGTAGGGTTTACCGACCACAACATATCCACAACCATACACCATCGGGTGGCTTCACCAAGGACGAGATCTTCGCGTGAGCCAGCAGTGTCACCTTCCACACAACATCAAGCCCTTGACAGATAAGGTATTATGTGACATTTCTCCCCTTGATGTTTGTGATGTATTATTAGGCCAACCATACTTATGGAAGCAACATGTTGTGTATGAGTCAAGGCCTCGAGTTATTATTGTTACTTTGGGAAATAAGTTGTACAAGATACCGGAGGTAGCACCGCCTACTGTCATCTCTTTTGTTACTACAAAACAATGCAATAAGCTCATTTCTAAAACCAGGAAATTCGTTTTCCTGATGATATGCCCTCAGGGAAAGAAGAAGACAATGGCCACGACCTGCAGATAGGGCCCCTCTGCACGACAACAACAAATGGACAAGGTCGTGGAGGAGTACGAGGACATCTTCACCTCTCCCGCAGGGGGGCCCTATGCACTTTCAGCTCAATCACTCCATTGATCTGACCCCAAGTGCACTGTTGCCCAATGGACCAATCTATCGGTGCTCCGTTTTGGAGAACGAAGAAATCAAGAGGCAGATTCAGGAACTACTACAGAAAGGTCACATCTCGCCAAGTTCATCGCCCTGTGGGAGCCCGATCGTGTTGGAACAGAAGAAGGATGGGACTTGGAGACTCTGTAATGACTATGGGTCACTAAACAAGATCACTATCCGGAATAGGTACCTGGTCCCACGGATTGATGACCTTCTAGACCAACTGAAGGGGGAAAAATATTTCACCAAGATTGACTTGAAATCAAGATATCACTAGGTACCAATCGAACCCTCCGATGTGTGGAACACTGCCTTAAAAGCCAAGGAGGGCCTTTTTGAATGGTTGGTTATGCCTTTCAAGTTGACAAATTCTCCTGCAAACTTCATGAGGCTGATGGATGACATCTTGCACCCATTCACCAACTCATTTGTAGTGGTATACTCGGATGACATCCTGATCTTCAGCCAGAGTTGGGAAGAGCACCTCCACCACATATGACAGGTTCTCCAAACACTGCGACAACACAAGCTATTTTCCAATTTGGAGAAATGCAGTTTTGGCATGACCCAGTTTCAGTATCTGGGATACATTATTGATGAATGAGGGGTGCATATGGATCGATCCAAGATCCAAGTCATTCGGGATTGGCCAGCTCCAACCTCTCTAACAGAGCTCTACAACTTTCTGGGTTTTTCAAATTTCTACCGCAGGTTTGTGTTGGGATTCTCTCATATCACTTGGCCCTTGAGTCAAGTCACCAAGGGAGGAGTGAAAGAAAAAAATATTTTGGTTTGAATCTCAACAAAAGGCATTCATAGAGTTGAAACATCGCTTCTGATCTACACCAGTGCTCACATTACCAAACTTGCAACAACCATTTGAGATCAAGACAGATGCCTCTAATTATGTTATTGGGGAAATCCTTACTCAACAGGGGCATCCAGTGGCATATCACAGTGAGACACTTTCAGACATAGCCTGAAAGTATCCCACTTATGACAAAGAGATGTAGTCCATTGTGCAGGCATGCTTACAAGGAAGCATTACATTTTGGGGAAGGAAATAGTCATCCACACAAACCAACGGCCCCTGCAGTTCATACAAACACAAGGGAAGTTGCAGAATGATCGCCATTAGAATTAGTCCACATACCTGCAACAGTTCCATTTGAATATCAAGTATAAGAAAGGGAGCACCAATAATGTTGTAGATTGCCTTAGCCGACCACTGATCATGGCGTTAACCACCGTGCTCAACTCTTATGGCCATGAGACTTCTCATTGGCCACTTCTCTACAAAAGAGACCCAAAATTTGGCTACACATACCAGACACTCTTGGTGGGTCAGCAAGTTCTATATTTTCACCTTGAGGATGCCCTATTATGCCACCTGGGACACCTTTGTGTTTCTTCAAGCGAGCATGCCAAGATTATTTGAGAAGCACACTACAGTCGGGTCGTTGGTCAATTCGTGGTCGAGAAAATGGTGGCAGTACCGCAGAAGTATTTTTATTGGCCGAATCTTCGACACGATGTGAGGAAGTACATCAGATCCTGCACTTCCTATGCTATTGTCAAACCGACCATCAAGAAGCAAGGCCTCTATACTCCATTGCCTACCCCTAGTCGACCTTGGGAATCCATCTCAATGGATTACATGTCGGGCCTTCCTTCTACTAGGCATGACAATGATTGAGTTTTTGTGTTTGTCGACAGATTCTCGAAGATGGCCATTTTGGCGGCCTACAAGAAGAATATCACAACGGAAGCCACTGCTAAACTCTTCTTTGAACAAGTGTGGGTACACTTTGGGATCCCACAGTCTATCATCTCAAATCGGGACAACAGGTTCCTCAGTACATTTTGATCTAATCTCTGGTCGATGTTGGACACCAAGTTCACTAAGTCCACAGCTTTCCATCCCCAAACTAATGACCAGACATAGGTCGTCAATAGGATGATCGTACACATTCTGCGCATGTACAACTCAAAGCATCCACACACATGGGATGAAAGCCTCCCCTATGTCTAGCACAACTATAACAAGGCTCTCCACAGCTTGTCTGGCCACAACCCTTTTCAGGTGGGCTTGGGATTCCAACCACTATGTCCCATTGATGTGGCAATGCCATTTGCAACTACTCAGGCATATTCGCCTCTTGTCCAGTCTGAAACCAATAAGGAAAATAACTTGATTGAGCACATCCAACATATCCGCTAGCAAGTCCATGACATTCTGGAGAAATCAAATTCCAAGTACAAGCAACGACATGATCAACATCAGGTGGCACACAAATTTCGGGTGGGCGACAAAGTCTAGTTGCATTTTCAAATGGTGCACCTTACCAGAGCCTATCGGAAACTCAGACCACTCCAATATGGTCCTTACACCATTACCAAGGTTGTGGGAGAAAATGCATTTGAGCTCAACATTCCCCCATTCCTTGGCCTGCACCTAGTGTTCAATGTGGACTGACTTCGACCATACTTACCACAATTGCTAGACACATGAGACATTGTAGAACAACTCACACCTATAGAGTTAAATCCAGCTTGCATGGAACAAGCCACAACCGATTGGATCATGGACACGCAAATCAAGAACACCCGAAAATAAAAGATCGAACTATATCGAGTTGTCAAAGCAGACCAACTCCTTCACCAAGGCAAGTGGCTCACCAGGGACCAAGTTCAACAAAAGTTTCCTCATCTCATAGAGGAACTCAACGCAATGGGGAACATTGCTTCCTAAGTGGAGAGGAATGATCCCGGTGGATATTGGTGGCCACCTGCCTATTCCACTTGGACCCCCACCATAGTTTCTTTTAGTTTTTTAGTTTCCTTATTTGTAGCACAATTTACTATTTTTGGCAGTTTTTCAGGTCCTCATTTTCTGGAGTCATTTTGAGGCCCTAAACGACAATTTTTTTTTTGGGAAAATCAGGAGCAACATGGGACAAAAACTAATGTTGTTCACTCAAAAGTTGTAGTCCTAGGAGAGATGTTTCTAACGAGGTATTGTGTGCATCAAACGGAAATCGTATGCCAAAGTTACGACCTTGAGAAGTTGATGTACCAATTTACCCAAGATGGGGCCCATAGTTTGGCACTTCATCTCCTAGGGTTAGGGTTTTGGATGTTTAAGGTTTTCCGTTATTTCTCAACAATAAATAGGCATTTGAGCCTCATTGTAACACAGTTCAGAGGCATGTAGCCTCCACATCTCTTTTCAAAGATAAGCTACCATCGCCTGAGCTAGTCTTATGTCCATTCTATCTGTAAGCATATTTTAGTGTTTGATATTAATGAAATGAAGTGTTATTTCTATTTCATCTTTGTATCTATGGTTATATATGTAATTTGTTGTGTTCCTATTTAAATCCGGATAAAACAAAACGTTGGACCATGGTTGACCATGGTTGATTTCCATATCCATATGGTTTGACCATGGTTGAACATGGTTGGCTATGATTGACAATGGTTTACCATGATTAATATTATAAACCTAATGGATTGATATTATAAACCTAATGGAATAAGAAACCTAAGGGATTAGTACTAAAATCCCAAGGGAGTAAGATTAAACCCAAGGGACTAATATTATAAACCCAACGTATATAAACCCTAAGATAAATATTATAAACACTAAAGTAAACATGATTTACCATGGTTGATTTTCATATTGAGACAATCTTTATCACAATGCCATGTTAGACCATGGTTGACCATGGTTAAATTTCATATCAAGACAATCTCTGTCACAATGCGACGTTGGACCATGGTTGATCATAGTTGATTTTCATATCGAGACAATTTTTGTCACAATACAGAGTTCAAACATGTTTGATCACGATTGACAATGGTTGACCATCATCAACCATGACTGACCATGGTTGACCATGATTGTCCATGATCGTCGATGATTTTTATATGAAGACATTTTTTGTCATAATGTGAGATCAGACCATGATTGATCACATTTGACCATAGTTGGTTATGGTTGACCATGATTGATATTATAAACCCAAGTAAATAATAAACCTAAGGGACTGATGTTATGAACCCAAGGGAAACATAAACCCAAGGGATTAATATTAAAACCCCAAGGGACTATGAACCCAAGGGAATAATATTAAACTCAAGGGACTAATATTATAAACCCAACATTGCTAAAGCCTAATATAAATATTACAAACACTAAAATAAACATCGTTTATTTTCATGGTGAGACAATCCTTGTCACAATGCAACACTCAACCATGGTTTAACATAGTTGGCTATGATTGACAATGGTTGACCATGATTGATATTATAAACCCAAGGGAATGATATTATAAACCCAAAGGAATAATAAACCCAAGGGATTATGAACCCAAGGAAATAATATTAAACCCAAGGGACTAATATTATAAACCCAATGTATATAAACCCTAAAATAAATATTATAAACAATAAAATAAACATGATTTACCATCGTTGATTTTCATATTGAGACAATCCTTATCAAACTTCCATGTTGAACCATGGTTGACCATGGTTGAAATCATAATACACCATGGTTGACCAGGGAATAATAAATCCAAGGGATTGATATTATAAACCCAAAGAAACAATAAACCAAGGGATTAATACTAAAACCCCAAGGGATTATAGACCTAAGGGAATAATATTAAACCCAAGGGACTAACATTATAAACCCAAGGTATATAAACCCTAGGAGCATACAAATTTTTTCATAATGTGAGATTGGACCATGATTGACTACAATTGACCATGGTTGGTTATGGTTGACCATTGTTGACCATGATTGATATTATAAGCCCAAGTTAATTTTGAACCCAAGGGAAACATAAAACCAAGGGATTAATACTAAAACCTGAAGGGAATAATATTAAACCCAAGGGATTAATATTATAAACCCAAATATAAATATTATAAACACCAAAATAAGCAGGGTTTATTTTCATGGTGAGGCACTCCTTATCACAATGTGACATTCAACCATGGTTGACCATGGTTGGCTATGATTGAAAATCGTTGACCATGATTGATATGATAAACTTAAGCGAATAATAAACCCAAGGGTGATATTATAAACCTAAAGGAATAATAAATCCAAGGGATTAATATTAAAGCCCCAAGGGGTTAATACTAAAATCCCAAGGGATTATAAACCCAAGGAACTAATAAACCCAACCATTTAATATTATAAACCCAAGGAATTAGTGAACCTAAGGGATAAATATTAAAAACCTAAGGGATCAAGAAGCACAAGGGATCGATATGAAAAACACAAGAGATTAATAAAGTCTAGGAATTAATATTCTAAAAATAAAGGATTGATAAACTCGCATGATTATTAATATTTTAAACCCAAGGCATTAATATTATAAAAACAAATGATTAATAAACCGAAGCAATTAATAAACCCAAGGAATAAATAAACCCAACGAACTAATATTAAAAACCTAAACGATTAATAAACCCTAACAATTAATATTTTAAAATCAAGGGATTAATAAACCAAAGAGATAAAACGATAAACGAAATGAATTATTAATATTATAACTCAAAGAACAAATAAACCCAAGCATTTAATATTATAAACCCAAGAGAAAAAATATTATAAACCTAAGGGATAAAAAAAAAGTGCAAGGGATTAATATTATAAACCCAAGGTAAATAAACCCTAAGATAAATATTGTAAACACTAAAATTATTATGGTTGATCATGGTTAATTTTCATATTGAGACAATCTATGTCACAATGCAACATTGCAATATGGTTGAACATGGATATTAGACCCAAGGGATTAATATTATAAACCTAAGGTATATAAACTGTGAAATAAATATCATAAACCCTAAAATAAACATGGTTGACTAAAATATATATAGTTGAATATGGTTGACTATGGTTGACCATGGCTCACTATGGTTGACTATGGTTCACTATGGTTCAAAGTAATATTAAACCCAAAGTATGAATATTATCAACCCAATTTAATTAATTAAATCAACGACATTTACACTCAACCAAAGGATTAATATTATAAACCCTATGAATAATAGTATATGTGAGGAATATGAACCATTAGATTAATAAACCCAAGGGATTGATATTATAAACCCACGAGAAGTAAACCCTAAAATTATCATGGTTGACCGTGGTTGATTTTTATATTGATACAATCTTTGTCACAATGCAGCATTGCAACATGGTTCACTATGGATATTATACCAAAGGGATTAATATTATAAACCCTAAAATAGACCATTGTTGGGAGTAATATTAAACCCAAGGGATGAATATTATCAACCCAATTTAATTAGTTAAATCCATGAGATTTATATTAAACCCAAGGATTAATATTATGAACTCTATGAATAATAGTACACCCTAGGAATATGAAACCTTAGATTAATAAATTAAATGATTGATAGTATAAATCCACATGAATAATAAGCCCAAGTAATCAATACTAAAAGCCCAAAGGAATAATATTACACACAAACAATTAATATTATAAACCCAAGGTATATAACCCCTAAGATAAATATTGTAAACTCTATAATTATCATGGTTGACCATGATTGATTTTCATATGAAGACAATCTTTGTCACAATACAACATTGCAACATGGTTGACCATGATTTATTTTCACATGCACACAATAGTTTGTCATAATGCAATGTTGAACGATGGTTGATTTTCATATAGAGAAAATCTTTGTCACAATGTGACGCTGGACCATGGTTGACCATGATTATAAACCAAGGAGATTTATATTAGACCCAAGGATTAATATTATAAACCCTATGAATAATATTAAGACCTAGGAATAAGAACCCATAGATTAATAAATCTAAGGGATTGATATTAGAAACGAAAGGGATTAATACTAAAAATCCAAGGGACTATAAACCCATGGGAATAAGATTAAACCCAAGGGAAAAATATTATAAAACCAAGGTATATAATCCCTAAGATAAATATTATAAACCCTAAAATAGACATGGTTGACCATGGTTTACCATGCTTGGTTTTCATATTGATACAATCTTTGACAGAATGCGATGTTGGACTATGAGTGACCATGATTATAAACCCAAGGGATCTATATTAAACCCTAGGATTAATATTATAAACCTTATGAATAATATTATACCCTAGGAATACGAACCCTTAGATTAATAAACCCAAGGGATTGATGTTATAAACCCAAAGGAATAATTCTAAAACCCCCAATGTTCTATAAACTCAATTGAATAATATTAAACCCAAGGAATTGATAATATAAAACTAAGATATATAAATCCTAAAAAAATTGTAAACCCTAAAATAAACATTGTTGAGGTTGGCTCTCATTGACTATGGGTTAATGACAGTTTTAAAACATTGATTATGGTGACTATGGGATTAATAAGGTGAAGGGATTAAATCATCGGATTTATTAATTGATTATGTTTATAATATTAATCAAATACAAGATAGGTTTTGTTAATATTTAATATTG
>APFE031200743.1:0-12081 GCA_000404065.3 Pinus taeda | reverse complement strand
AGAATGACGATGACTGCTGAATGGCACGAACATCTCGATCAAGCGCTGCCCCTTTTTTGCGAAAAAAGGGGGTGTACTGCTATGGGTAGTTGACACGCAGCGGTCAACACGTCCCTTAGGGTCGGGTGCACGCACCCCTTGCACTCGGGACAGGGAGTCATGGGGAGACGCAAGGGGTGTGTTTCCCCAATGTGGCAGTCTAGACTAGTGTTTTTAAACCCAATCGACTCTGAACCGACTTGGTCGAGTTGGTCCGAGTCAATCAAAAGAAATTTGACCCGGCCGGCTCGGAACCGACTTGGCTGAGTTGGTCTGAGTCGGTCAAAAAAAAATTGACCCGACCAGCTCGACCGAGTCCATATCAACCTGGTCGGGTTACATATAGCGGCCAGTGAACCCAAAAAAAGGCTTTTTTTATTTTTTTTTTATTTTTGGGGACTCCGTGGGCTTCCCTGTCTGACTCATGGGTTTCCCTATCTGACTCTGATCCCTATTATTGATATGTTATTCATGGTAATGTTAAATTCTTAAAGTAAAAGTGACATTCTCCTTAATCTTAATCTTCATTTTCATCCTTTTACTTAAATTTTTAACATTACCATGAAATGACTTAGGATGTTTAAGAGTGGTTCCAGCCTCATTGGATTTCATATGGAGAAAGTAGAATTTTAGATTTCATTCAAAATCTAGCAGACTTATCAATTTTTCAGGATTTCAAGATTGGGGGATTGCAATGTTTCCATTGAATTTTGTTATGTATTAGGGTATGGAACTCGTATTTAATCAAGAGCACCAATCCCTCTATGTATCTTGATGTTAGTGGCATTGGTTGTCAAACTCCTCCGGGATTCGTTCCCAAACCAGGAGCTTCTGAAAATGTCGCTCCTGCTCCCATTTTCGCTCCTGCTCCCAAGTAACACTGAGCCAGATGACGTTGGCAACTCTAACAGTAGCTAGTAGTATTGGTCACCGACTTTTGTTGTAGAGGCCATTTCTAGCCTCCTTGGTTATATGTTCTTGTTTCGATCGCTATATCATCATCGTGTATGTATTGGACAGTGCACTGGGTGCGATTTTGATATAATGGATATATTCATGAGCCTACTTTGATCATATGTTGTCTTCTATCTATATTCTAATGCTGTGTTTGGAAACATGAATGAAAATCTTTAAAATTATGTGTTTTTATAAAAAATAAATATTTAATGTATTTTTTACAACGATTGAGTCATTGAAATCGAGTCGGCCGAGTCGATACTGAGTCGGAGTCAAAGTCGGAGTTTTAAAACATTGGTCTAGACTCCCCAAAAAGGGTGCGTCTAGGCATCCCCCTTGAAAAAGGGTG
The DNA here is from genome assembly GCA_000404065.3 of Pinus taeda. Classification (NCBI taxonomy): domain Eukaryota; kingdom Viridiplantae; phylum Streptophyta; class Pinopsida; order Pinales; family Pinaceae; genus Pinus; species Pinus taeda. The sequence continues at coordinate 10,736 of APFE031200743.1, read as the reverse complement.
CTTATGGGCATTCACCTTTAAATTTGTCTAATAAGACCCAAATTCAAAATTCAAAATTCAAAAATCAAATCAATGTATTTGAATATTTCATTATTGATTTTATTTTTATTGTTATCGAATCTCATGGTATGTATGAATAATTCAATAATGAGACTTGAGTATGTCATATGATTCATGAATGATGTATGTATCAAAATGAATGATGAGGATGGATCAATGATTCAATTGTCTATTTACTATTTTTATGCTTTCATTATTGCTGAAAATTTCGTCCAAATTTGGGTATTTCCGAGTCAATTGGAATTAGGCCAAAAGATTTATGGGTTTCTGTGGGTTTTATGAGGAGAGACTCTAGTTAATTTGGCAGAATTTTCTGAGCACTTTTGAGGGCCAAAACAAAGGGTTGAAGCCAACCAGCAGCAACAATATTTCCAAAGCAGGGCGTAGTTATTTAGGGAAGCCATTCTACCACTTGGGTCTGTGAGATTTTTCTAGGTTTTGTTAGTTGGGGTGTGATGATCATTCCCCTAACTTTTCATAACTTTTGAAGCAGTTTTGAGGGGTGATATTATAGTTTGCCTCTAGTTGTACCAGAAATATCTGGGTAGTGCATTTTGGCAGATTAGGTTGTTTCATCTAGAGATCTCACTTAGTTTTTCACCTAGGTATTGCATGCTTGCAGAAACAAGCCCAGTTTCTATCATTTCACTCCATTGTACTCAGTCCCAGCATTGTTGCCTTATTTCCTTGGTGTATTGAATTGTGTTTGCATGGTGTATTTTTAATTGTTGTTGCTAGTTCATAATTTGGTATTTACTGTTAATTTTCCAATTAGGAACATTACATTTTACGTGAGGATTCATGCTTACATTTTATTTGTGTTGATTTTATTTTAATAAGCCATTGTAATGTTGTTGTGAAGGCCTTGTAATGAACCATGTTTCATTTGAATAATGTAATATGATGATTTGATCCCTATTATTGTTATACTTCTTGTATCAAACTTACACCTTATAGACCTAGTTGCTGCTAGCATGATATGGCATCACCTTCATAGCAATATTTTAAATGACACCCACAGCTCTCCAAGGATAAATTTCTGCTATAAATTTCAGCAAGTTAAGGCTGAATCATGGCATGCATAGCAGCCCTTACTGCTCCACATCTTCATTCATTCACCTTCTTCGATTCATACTTCTTTGACTCCATTTTCCGAGATTTGATTATGCACTAGGTCTTGGGGTTTCTACCTTCATCTTTCATTCTGACACTACTCCCTTATCCATCCATACTACAACCATTCATTTTCCTCAAGCTTACTCTTCAATATATCATCTTGTGCCTCCAATATATAGCCTTAGCGATCTTATCCATAGGGAAGCGCCCTTGAGTTGGATAGCAGCCAACCAAAAATGAGAGAGAGTTATTGTTGTGATAGTGTGTAGCCTTATCGAGTTGCACAAGACTGAGCCATTGATGCTTGGGACTTCACATCATATAGGGGTGCTAGATTTTGTTGTAACAAAACCTGTTCGCTAACATGAGAGCACAAGTCATGAGAACTAGTTGGATTATGAACGTTTTGGTAATACATTCAACAAGCATAGGAAATGTCATCAATGAAAACTAAGAGTAGAAGTGAAAATAGAATAGAAATCTAACCTTGACATCAAGAAATTATGTTATAAAATCTGGGTTTCATGAATGCAAACGAGACCCAAAATCTCATATCAATGATCCAAGAAAATCTCTAGAACAAAATATAAATTGTAGACCCTTTAGCACAATGATGTGTCATTCTAGAAAAACTGCCTCTCCAATTATACAATCTAATCCATAAAATAGAACCTGAAGTAATTTACTTACAAAATTGAAACTACAAAAAGAAATAATATGTATATTGTTACAAGAATATGGAATGTTTCTCATCACCAAAATGCACGATAATGGTGATTTTTATTATTGTGGTCCAAACTCAAGATCACAGTATTTATAAATGTGAAAATTCCTGCAAATGCAACAACTGGAATTAATTCTCTTAACTGATTATTCAATTTATTAATTTTCTTATTAATCTCAAATTAATCACACTACAATTTATTCACAAAAAAAATGTTGCAGAAAAAAAAATGCTGCAAACTAAAAAATGCTAGCACACACACAAATATTATGACACTGTTATTTTTGGACAAATGTCCCTGGAAAAACCCAATGTGGGAAAACCAGTGAGGGTTTTTATTATTATGCAATAGCAGAATTTATGAGTACATTAAAATGTCACCAAACTGGCGATTCTTCCCAAGAGAAACACTAGGAAAAATATACTAAGGGATTTTACCCTCTCCAAATAATCTTGGCACCTCACTGCCTCTGAAAAGAATGTCGTCCAACCTGCTCTGCGCAGTTCCTGCATCACCCTAGTGCAAACCCTCTCACGCTCAACCTGGAACTACTGCCAATCAATTCATCCTGCCTGCCACTGACTAGGAAATTGTCTCTCCAACACTCTGGAAAATCTTCCTGGCCTCTGGAATTGAAAACGAGCTTCTCCTCAGCTAAATCGAACTGCTCAATTGAGGTGTTGCGCTGCACCTGCATAGCCTCCTAAAGATAAATTTCGAACTCCTCTTTCTGACTCTCCAGAATTGGAATCTCCTCTGAAATATTGTTGTTGTCGCACAAAGTGTCTAGGCACCACGACAATGCTCAGAGTAAGGGTTGTCACTCTAATCCTTACTCACTCCGTTTAAACTCTCTCCTAGACAAGTCAAGGGGGGTAGTCCCTAAGGTGAATGGATGAGGATAACCTGTGGAACACAGGCTCTAGGAGATTTTAAGGATGAAACAACTTGATGAATTTAAAGCGAGTCTCGGTCAATTGAGATAAATAGATTGAAAAAAAAACACAATGACAAGATAAAAATGACTACAAACCAGTGCCTTTATATTTGAATTAACCAAAGACTGAATAATAACAAGTCACCCAAAACAATTTATAATGTGGCAATGCGACAATCATGAACAAATGTAAAATACTCAAAACTTTAACATGCAGGATAATCTAGCAAAATTATATTTCTTCAACAGTCAATATGATTTTTAAACATTTATCGCACCTTGACAATAGAGGAATCTCAAAAATGCATTTAATCATCAAACAACACCAAGGAACTTTAAATTAGAATTTTAATTATTCGTTAGGTTACCTTAATGTGATAAATGAAGTAAAACAAATCAAAGGGTTAATAAAATAAAATTTTAACGGGCCATAGGCCACATTAAAATATTTAACGTGAGAGCACAAGTCCTTTAATTTATTTCATTCTGAATTCTAAAGTTACTAAAAATTCAAAAAAAAAATCTTTTAGATTTTCTTAATTTTTAAAATTTTAGAATTTTTATGTTTTTTACTGCTTTTTTTTATGAAAATAAAAAATTTAAAATCATAAGTTAAAAATAAAAAGTAAAAGTAAAAGTAAAAAAAAAGTCAAAACAAAGATTGAAATTTAAAAAAAAAAAAATTGAATCTAACTTAAGGCAAAGAATGAAAATTAAAAAGGAAAGTCCAATGTATTGAAATCGAAACTAACCCTAACCAAAAAACCAAAGCAATAAAATACAAATCTAACCTAACTCATAAGCATACATAATATACAAGTGAAAATAAAAAGGTCAAAATGTTTGCTTTGTGCATGTTGTGCGTATGCAGGTCGACGAAGATGAGGGCAACGACAACAGAGGACAGGAGATGCAGCGAGAGGAGGCTGAGGAAGCTATGGGATGGACGTGGGAGGAGAAGAGTTGCAAGTTAAGGGTGCAGGTTCGACGGAGTACGCAGACAGCAGAAGAAAAGGACGCGGAGATGGCTACGAACAGGTCTAGTAACGGTGGCTTTTAGGAGGAAAGCGCAGGTTTGCGTGGAAGGGAGAAGGCAATATGCAGACGGGGAGGAGGGCGAGCTGGAGCAGCAGAACAAAGGATTTTCGAAGGGTTTTGCAGTGACGGATGGAGGAGACGATTGTGGCTGGTGGAGAAAAAGAGGTAGAGAGCAGCAGAAATGGCAAGCAAAGAGGAGGGTTTGGGCAGAGGATAAAGAAATCCGAAATTTCCAGAAAACCCCAAGATGTAGACAGTAAAAACAAATTCGAAATATTATGGAGGGGAAAAATGTCGCAAACAGAAAGGAAAATGGTGGCCCGATAAAACCCTTAGAAATTTCCTAGAAATTTCTGATTAAGTTGATATATTCTGCTTCAGATTTATCAATGAATCCCCTATAAAATTATTTCCAGATTTAGAAATTTTAAAACCCTTGGACCGCAAAAAGCAGGTTACTATTCCTGCAAAAATGATTTTGAGGCCAGATCTTACCCTCCAGGGTCTAGATCTGGTTTCAAATCAAACTTCACCTTCGGATCTGCAACCTATACCTGAAAACAAAAACATCCAAAACCCAGATATACAAAAAATAAATAGAACCCCAGAAACCCAAGTCAGAAAACCCAAAAATTTTACAGATCTATGCACAGGAATGGTAGATCTATCAAATTTGAGGAGTGCGAGTCCAACTCCGTTCCAGGATCTGATAATATAAGGCTCTCAACAGCCAGATTTATCAATTTCACACATAAAAATTAAATTTTTAAATTTTAAGGGAGGTGCTTAGCTTGAAACCCTTCATGCATTACCAATAAAAATCTTATGATAAGCTCGACCTTATTTTAGCTAGGCTCTTTAGAAAACACAGATTGAGAGTTGGCTGGTCCAACTGAAAACTTCACCTAACGCCCGAGGATCTAAAAATCAAGACTTTCCTGCAAAACTCAATTCAGCCATCAAAACAAAACGAGAAAATAATAATAAAATTCAGCGACAAAAAAAATACCTGCTATTACATTCAAAATTTAAATTATCATTTAAACCCCAACGACTGAGCAAGATACCTATACCTAAATCACTCTTTCAGAAGCTATCATCAATGGCTAAAAAAAAAAAATTACGCATGAAAACGACACATCTTACAGTATTTCCATGAAGAGTAACATCGGCAAAAAATTAACCCCAAAGTTTTTCTTTATTATTCAGAAAAAAATTACACGAGCTTTTCGCTTAGCACATGACTCAAAAATCAAATGGATCAACTGATAAATGACTTCCTATTAAAAGACAAATCCTCCAACAGCTAGTTCAAGTGATACTCGTCAAAGCAATCTCAACCTTTGATGAGGATTAAAATTTCTTTTAATCTCATCCATTGAAATATTAAATTCTTGAGGAAATTCGAATTTTTTAATTAAATGCATTTTAATTATCTCAAAAATAAAAAATTTGAGTTAATTTCCTCAAAAATTTGACTTTGACTTAACCCCCACGAACCAAAGGCTTAAAATTTAGCAAAATAATTAATTTACCTTAGTCCCGGGACCTTTTAAAATTTGATTTTTAAGGACCAACGAATTTTGCCTTTGGAGAATTTAAATTTACCTAGGACTGACGAATTTTGCCTTTGGAGAATTTAAATTTACCTAGGATCTAGAATTAATTAAATTTCTAACTTATGATTTTAATAAATTTTTGGCCAGAAAATTTAATTAATTAACCTATGAGGGGATAAATTATTTTTCCAACCCTCAAGACACTTTACATCATGATTTTCATATTTTTTACATCATAAGGGGAAAGCCCATTTGTAATAGACCCTCACAGACTACCTAATCAAACAATTTGTAATCAAATAACCTCACCAAATAGTTAGGATTATTTTCAAATCACTTTTACATAGACTCGATCTAGAACACTAAGACTCACCTAAGATCTCAGTGACAATACATTCCGGCTTTGGGGTGAGACTGAAGGAAAACTTTGTCGACCATCCGAGAATGGATCAATGAGAAAAGAAACCTCCTAAAATGTAGATCGCCACCAGAAAAGTAGGTTTACCTAAGCAATTACATACATGACACAACTCTGTTGACATTATTTACATCATATACATGGAGAATGGGTTTACATTATAACATGGTAATCAGGCTGATGATGATAGTTGGAAAGCACGAAAACGTCGATCAGGCACTATCCCTTTTGCGAAAAAGGGGTGTACTGCTATGGGTCGTTGACACGTAGTGGTCAACAACTGCTACGTTGTCCCTCTACCACCTACTACTAGATCTACTGGCTCAATTTCTACTGCTAAATCACCTGCACTAGAAAATTGAACTACCCAGATCACTGAGTATTTGCACTGGTGTATACTCCATCTACCCATCAACCTCTTCTTATTATCACTAGTTGGGACTCCAACGGCCAAGATTAAAACTTAATCGATGGCTGAGATTATCTCCAAGTCGATCCGTTGAGTTTCTAGAGAATTATCACCTTTCTCAATTAATTACTATTAGTTAACCATATTTCCTAAGTTAGACTTGGGAAATTTTTAATTATGGTCAATTAATTTAATTGAGCCATCCGTAGGTGTGTTAGACACCTAATCCACTAAGGGTTATGGTGTAGAATTTGAATAGTCAAAGGGAGTCACAAAGACCTTGGAATATGAAACCAACGATCATAAGGATTGTATAAATGCATATCTTTGTGAATAGAAATGGCTCTCACACTTATCTTAATCTGTTGTCAATTATTTGTGTGTGTCTTTAACATGGTATCAGAGCGGGATAGTTTTGGCCCTGCTCAAATTTGAGCCACTTGTGTTGTGCCCTTTCTTTGCCTATTAGTTCTGTTGAGTTTGCCTATTTCATTGTTGCGCCTCTGATGCAGAAACGCTCCTTCCCTCAGGGCTATCTACGCCACTTCCTACATTACCTGACCTCCAGAACTGTATACGCTGCACCTGATTCTTTGCCGATTTTTATGCCCCTGTTACATATAGTTCTGAAAAGCAATTCAGAAACGGCTCATATCATTTACGAGCTTTGTTATTTTCTATGAGTGTTTTATGTATCAATGATTTGTCCTATGCATAATAACGCCCTTTATTTCTCCAAGAATTGGTAACATTTGTTTTGGCAAAGCAGCAATTGGCATTCCCCAATGTGTGTATGTTTTAAGCCTACCATAGGAGTAGTCATATGACCACTAGGAGATCGATACTTAATTTGGAATCTTCTTTTAAAAATTGATTGCTTGTGTAACTGTGACCCATTGGTCCTGGAGAGCAACTAGAAGCCCATAAGAAAGACTAGGTAGCACACTAGAAGAGTTGGGATTTCATCCAGCAATACTCATTTGATATAGTGTGAGTGTTCCTCCTTCTCCCTACTTTATCTACATGTCTTTGAAATGGAATTATTGTGTGATGGTGCTCAGGATGTCTCCATATTAATCATCAATATTGTCTCATTTCCTTTGACATTGCTTTGATACACTTTATCGACTACAATTTGAGACTTCTCTTACCGGAATTTTCAAGATCGTGTCAATCGGGTTACTTGCTCGACGTCAATAACCTACTTTGGCATGGGGATCTTGTCGATTCTGTGAGCTTTGGTGGCAACACACAAGTCCTGAATGATATCTCCTAGTCCTTATTATTTGTGGTATTTACCACAATTCTAACTGCGGGAACTATTCCCACTTGCCTATGAACAGAGTTCTTGTTCTGTTGTTTTTTTACTGATTTTAGATCACCAGTAGGCGGATCCTTACTTCTTCAACTTTTCTAAATGGAAGCTCGTTCAATGGTGACATCGTATAATAGCAGATTTGCGATTTCCACTTGATAGTCAATCAATCAATAAATAAATAAAATAGCCTATAGCAATTACCATCACATATCGAGTTATTCAACTAGACTTCTCTTATTCTTGCAAAGAATCAAAGCGAGTTGGCCACATGCAGTGGAGCCCTCAGAAGATGAGCGAAAACATAGTGAAATATAAAAGCTCCACGTTGGTCATTCCAATTTCTACACGTTATAATATTGGCCTGGCTTTATCAAAGGAGCAATATTTGTGCATTTTGATCGTCGTAATGTTAAGATCAAAGGAACAACAGCCTTTGAATTATCTTGAACTCTAGTTGATTGTGACTCTACCTGTGGTTAATGAAACTTGCGCCATTCATATTAATATTTCTGAAATTCCAACGTCCTCACTCTGTTGAAGAATCTAGGGCAGTTAGGTGTAGTGTGATTCTTCTTGACTTGATAACAATTTGTGGAGTGTTTTTACTTTTTCTTGTTAGCTTAATCTTCTTCTTATTATTATTAATGCATGTGTGTGTACTTCATCAAATTGCTACCAAAAACATAAGAACAAGAACACAAGATGTTGGCTCTCTGCCAGGGCCAAAACCTCTCTTCTCTTGAGATGAAAATCCTTCAGTAAATTTCTCTTATTGAAGCTTCTTATTGATCAATGCCAAACCCTAGACCCTTGACAAGAATATCCTCCAAGCAGAAGTCAAGTCCTTCCTCCTTTTCTACACTTTAGTTTCCTGATACTTTGTCCACCTCCTTCCAGCACTTTGTTCCCTGGCACTTTGTCTTCCTCTTCCGGCACTTCGTTCTTCTTTCAACTGTTGGTAGACCTTGTTGCACTAGCTCTAGAAGAGACACTTATTCTTGGTCTATAATGAGACTCCTTCCTTTTGATGATCCCTTCCTTCCTCTTGACCAAATGAGCTTCTTGCCTGAGGTGTAGGTACAGACATGGTGTGACTGTCCTGCGGCCCTAATTTCTCACACGTGTGGGAGGTTTACTTGATGTTGTAGGTCCTTTTCTCCTTCGTTTGAGTACCCTTCTTCACTTGAGTAGGAGGCCTTGTAGGCCTCGTTTTAACCACAAACAATGAAAGATGGTTGACTGTGAGTTGTTGCTGTCATAACCGCAGAGACAGCCCTCCTTTTCTCGCACGTGTGGCTGTAACTAGCCCTAGAACAGACTTCCAAGGCTTGGTATTTCTTCCTCCTTCGCTGCTCTTGGAGACCCTTTCTTCATCCTTTGTTTACCCTTTTCTCGGCTTCCTACCTTCGTTGATTTCAGAGAGGAATGCTTGATGTTATGATGGAGTGGACAACCTCTATATATAGAGGATTGTCCCTCCTTTAGGCCGACTAGAAGACTACAAGCCGACTTGACATATGTAATTCGGATTGCTTCTTTTGATGGTGCCTTTGCTTGGAGGAGACCTGACTTTGCTTGGAGGCGTCTTCTTTGACTCTAATACATAAGTATACCTCTAGGAACATGCCCTTAAGTTATTCAACATAATTCTTTTGACTCTTTGACTCACATATAGCACTTTAACAAGTGTTAGACCTATTTCAATGAGCAAGAAACTCATTGACATATATTATAAAAATAATATTCCTTTTCTTGAATAAATACAAATATCAAAAGTACATTTATGAAGGCCGAACCTAGTTACATTTCCTTCAACACATTCTACATGTCCAACAATCTTTTATTCCTGGAGTTCTCACCTCACTCTACATGTTAGCAATATTTTATTCCTGGAGTTGTCAAGTGGACTAGTTTTTGTTGGATGCCAAAGAATATACCTCTATCATAGAAAATGCAACAAGTCGATAAATTGTTGGAGGTGCCAGACAGTGCATTATCACGCCTTAACTAAAGGCCTGTCTACAAGCGGATTTATTTCAATACAAGGGCATGTTTGGTTCTAACTGTAAGAAGCTAATTCATGCATTATCATTTATTTTGTGAGGTTATTGTTTTACTTTACATTTATGTTATTGTTGTAACTAACCTTCTGAAGAAGCTTATTGAGAAAGAAGAAAAGTGCTTTCTCTCCACATCAGCTATTCTATATTGGGAAAAGAAAAACTTCAACAGAAGGCAACATCATATTTACATTTCATTTGTTAGTTTGTATTATTGCAAACATAGCTGGACTTCATGAAACATTAGAGTTACTAAATAGTCTAATACTCTCCACTATTGATGGTATGGTAAAAGTTAGCAAAGACACTCTTACAGACATTCAAACCTATTTGCAAGATGCACATGAAAAGATAGATTTTTTGCAGCTTGAATCACAACTACAGCAAGATGAGTTACAATAGCATTTGAATCATTCTGAATTTGTTCAGAACAATCCTCTATTTGAGTTTGTGACACACTCCTATCAACTGCCAAAAACTAATCAGATCAGTGAGGCCGAGGTTGAGTCAGTGCCCAGTGTAAGAGAAGATTTGCATGCGAATATAGAAGTTCAAGTTCCACTTCCCAAGTCCACCATTAGACCTTGGGAAGAGCTTGTCAACAACAGGGACAAAACATGTCTTGGATATGATAAGGAGACGTCCTTTCATACTCCAGACTACTCAAATCCCATCAAATTTCAGAGTGTTGGATTTCTTCAGGATGGTTCTTCACCTGTTTCTGCTCCTCCACATTCACAACAGATTGTGAAATGTCAACATTGTGACTGAGTTGGCCATGTGAAAGATCACTATTTTGATCTTCACCCATGCAAGCATTATGGTTAACACACTCTTCAAACAGAGGCTTCAAAAACAAGCCTCCTACAAGAACAAAGATTCACCTTGGATTGATTTCTTTTTGGCAATGGACTTCAACAGCCAAGAAGATATTTAAATCATACCACAAAATCTGTTCTCGAATAATGAAAAGTCTTGCAATTGAGATCTCTACATCTTCTCACCTTGTATTGGACAGGGGGGGAATTGATGGTCATCTACAAGTTTCAAAGATGCATCAAGCGAGCCTGAGCCACAACCTGAACCTGCTACCTAA
>APFE031200737.1:0-11956 GCA_000404065.3 Pinus taeda | reverse complement strand
CTGATTGTAAGCATATTTCAGTATTTTCCATTAATGAAATGAAGTATTATTTCCGTTGCATATTTGTGTATATGGTTATCTCTGTAATTTGTTGCATTCCTATTTAAATCCGGATCACAATCTCTGTCATTAATCAACCCCACTCGATCCAACTGTTGTCGCGCAATATCACATGGAAAAATTGCACGACTGTTAGTACTCCAAAATCATGCGAGAAAAGCTGTTTTCTCTTTCCACCATGTGCTACGTGTCAGCCACTAAAGCTAATCGCGTAGAATTCAGAAATACCATTTACCATCTTTAGGGCATGCGAGAAATTGCTTACCCCTTGTGAATACTGCTCTGTCCTTCCACTAACACGTGGGTTTAATCTCCATCATTCGACTTCTTGACTTCATTTACGAGACTTAGTCTTAGCCGTCTATCGCACACAACCTTCGTCCGTTGATCTGATTGATCCAATGGCTCTTGTGCACTATTACGTTCTTTTGCTTCTTGCTATGTAATAGCCCATTCGGCTTTATACCTGTGTATTTGTCTTCACCTTACGATCTTCACTTGTTATGATCTGAATCTCCTTCTGAACTTTGTTCCGCTTGACTCTTGAGCTTTGATCAGACTTCAACACTGTCTGATCATCGCAATACTCCTCTGAGTATTGTCCTCTCTCTCTTGGATTTTGCACACCTGCAACTTAAGTTACGTAGAATTACTCTAATCACACACACAATCTATAATTCAATTACAGAGTACACGTCATATAAAATCAAAATCGATTTATCTGTATTAATAAATAAACATTTACACAGAAATTTCTTCCTTGGCCTAATCTTCTATATCAGTGGCCTTTCTTCTCCTGCTGTAGGCTTAACTAATTAACTCTCTGACTCTAACTTAATCCTATCTACTACTCTCTACTGACTCTCTATGCCTTTTAGGCTTATATTTATACCAAAGGTTTTGTTGAACTAATTCTGGTTCAGATCCTTAATCTGCTGAACTAAATCCTGAATATCCTCTAAGTCCACTTTTAACTCCAGTTAATCCCTAAGAATCCTCTCTAGTTCCACGAATCATGAAACCACTTCCTAGTCTAAGACTTAAATTGATTTCTAACTCTCTCAATCCTCACTAATCACTCATGTTCTCCTACATTCGAGAGAATTTACAATACAATATCTAATTAATTCCTATTCTAATCACTTAAAACATTAATTATTACATACATAGGAATCCAACTTCCTTGAAAACACAAGACCTCCTAAGTTAACTAGAATATAATGAAATTCCTGAGCTGTATGCTCCAGCATTAGTTCTTGAGTTTCCCTTTCCTTGATGTGTCACCTTACCTCTGATACAATGTTGAAGAATCTAGGGCAATTAGGTGTAGTGTGATTCTTCTTAACTCAATAACAATTTGTGAAGCACTTTTACAATTATGCTAGCTTGATCTTCTTCTTATTATTAGTGTGTGTGTTTCATCAAACTGCCACCAAAAACATAAAGACAAGAACGCAGATGTTGGCTCTCTATGAGGGCCAAAATCTCTCTCTCTTAGAGACGAAAACCCTTTGGTAAGTGTCTCTTATTGAAGCTTCTTATTGATCAATGTCAATCCCTAGACCCTTGACAAGGATGTCCTCCAAGCATGAGTCAAGTCCTTCCTCTATTCTACACTTTGTTCCCAGCACATAGACTTCCTCCATCTAGCACTTTTCTCCCCAACACTTCATCCTCCTTCTTGTCTAGAGATAGACCTTCCTTGAGTAAGCCTTCTAGATGAGATGTTCCTCTTCTATCCTTTTCTCAAATAGACTTCTTCTTTTGTTTACCAAATGAGATCCTTCTTGAGGTATGGGTGTATGAATGTAATGTTGTTCTATTGCCCTATTTTTCCCACATGTGGAGGGTACCCTTAGAGAATTAGGGTCCTTTCACCTTTTCTAGAGAGAGATACTTCTTCGCTTGACTTGGGAGGCCTTGTAGGTCTAATATCTAGCCCAAACACTAACGAATATTGCACTGAAATGATGCTTATGTTATATCCACAATATGACCTCTTCAATCTCACATGTGTGACTGCTTTCTACCCTAGAAATAGTCCCTTTACTTTGTTTTGACTTCCTTCCTTCCTCGCTTTGCTTGGAGACCCTTAGGCTTGTCTTTTACTTCACTTTCCTTGGCTTCTACCTGCACTAATTTCATAGCTTGCTTGTTTGAGGTTGAGAGAGAGAGGACAACCTCTATATATAGAGGAATGCCCCTCCTTTAGGCTGACATGAGGCCGACTTGCTGTCTTTAGGACAACTTGACTATTTCTTCATTATTTTTCTTCTTGAAGGCCTTCATTGCAAGGAGGAGACTTTGACTTTTCTTAGAGGTATTCCTTTGACCTTTATACCATTTTATACATAGTGTAACATGCCATCAAAGAATATTACATAAATAAATTGACACTTTGACTTCCTAGAAAAACTTAATCATGTGCTTAACCTACTTCAATGAGCAAGAAACTCATTGACAAATATCATAAAAATAATTTCTCTTTTCTTGAATAAATACAAATATCAAAGATACATTTATGAAGACTGAACCTAATTACACTTTCTTCAACACATCCGTGCCTGAGTCCAATATGGTTAATGATCCCATAGAGCCTATGGATCCATTAGATCCTCCTCCAAGTGATCCTTCCTCTAGGAAGAGTCCACTTTGGCTCTGCGATACCTTACAGGATACTGAAAGAAATGTCCCCATTCATAGATCATTCAAAGAAAGATAGAAACAATGCAGTTATCAAGGATATGTTGCTGCTATGAGCACTATGATTCAAGTCAAACCATCCTCATTCGAATAAGTTGTATAAAACCAAGTTTGGAAGGATGATATGGTTGAAGAATATGAATTAATTATGAAAAATGATGTATGGGACGTTGTACCTAGATCAAAAGGGAAATATGTTGTGATTTCAAAATGGTTATTCAAGATCAAACATGCAATTGATGGAAACATTGAGAAATATAAAGCACAGTTCATAGCTCGAGGCTTCTCTTAGAAAGAGGGAGAAGATTATGATGACATATTTTATCTCGTGGCTCAATACACAACCATCCATTCTATAGTTTCCCTTGTTGCAAGTTAGGAATGAACTCTTCTTTAGATGGCTGTAAAAAATGCATTTCTTCATGGCTTTTTACAGGAAGAGGTATATGTTGAACAACCACATGGATTTGAAGTGGAAGATCGAAGAACACATGTTTGCATGTTGAAGAAGGCATTATATGGTTTGAAGCAAGCTCCCTGAGCTTGTTATTCACGCATTAACAGTTACTTAGTGAATCTGGGATTCATAAGAAGCAATTCTGATCCCAATCTCTACTTCAAGATAGTCCAAGGTATGCCATTGATTTTGGTTTTATATGTTGATGATCTATTCTTAACAGGTAGTGAGCCTCTAATGATCAAATGTAAGAGGAAGCTAGCCTCTGAATTTGAGATGGAAGAACTTGGTCCCATGCACTAATTTTTGGGCCTTGAGGTGTGGCAAAAGCCTAATAATATTTTCCTTTCACAAGGAAAATATGTTGTAATGTTGCTATAAATATTTGGAATGATTGAATATAAATCCATGGTTAGACCGATGGAAATGAACTTCAGGAAGTTATGTGGAGATGTTGCAGGACTAGACTTAGAAAATCCATCCTAGTATAGACAACGGATTGGGGCTATGATGTTTCTTATGAACACCCATCGAGACATATGTTGTGTAGTAAACACATTGAGTCAATTCATGTCCGAGCCCCACCACGCACATTAGATAAGTTCGAAACACATATTGAGACATTTTCATCGGTCGATCACACTTGGCCTGAAAAATTATGCTAGAAATTTTCAACTTCATGGATACACTGATGTTGATTGGGACGGAAATGTTATCGATAGGAAAAGTACATCTGGATGTTTTTTTAACCTTGGATCTACCATGATATCCTGGATGAGTAGAAAACAAAATTCTATAGCATTGAGCACCACCGAAGCATAATACACTGTGTCTGGCATGGCTAGGTGCCAAGCAATTTGGTTGAGAAAGATATTTGGAGAGATATTTGAGCAAGTCCTAGATATTGCAATGATATACTATGACAACAAGAGTGGAATCCGTTTGGAAGATAATCTTGTGTTCCATGAAAAGTCCAAGAATATTAAAATTTGGTATCACTTTATTTGAGACATAGTGCAAACATAAGCTGTCAGGATTCATCACATATCAAGAGATGAAAAAATTGCAGATATTCTCACAAAGGCATTACCAAAGAGAAAGTTCTTGGTTTTTAGAGAGCAGCTTGGACTGATGGATGTAGCCCATCCGGATGAGGGGAAACACTAATCGAGGACACTAAGCCAACTCTTCCTACCATGTTTGAGCTCCCAGGATGAGAATTGAGATAGAGGGATCCTAGCATTGAGGGAACTCTAAACAATAGGGAAATATCCTTATTTGTTACCCATAGGGTTTAGGGTTTTACTCCCCTATCTGGTCTTTGCAGAGTATACCCCAGTTGGCATCATACCCATAAGTCAGGCTTGTTACGAATACCGCTCCTCGTTTGGCCAACGAGTTCAGAGCATACTTGGGGGTGTACAACCCAATTCAATTATGATGCATGTGTTCTACCACATGACTACTAAGATTCATTGCTGGGAAGATTGGTAGGTAATAAGATTCCGAGTTGAGGGTAAAGCTCCCCAATGAGACTCTCGGGTCGAGGGTTTACTCCCCTATATGATGAGTTATCCTATTGATAGATATGGGTGGAAGCTATTGCTCCCTCAGTCTTCTTATGATATATCCGAGAAAGTTTCAGTAGATAGAGTTGAGTAGAGACAGTCAAAGAATTACAACAACTTCGTAGGTTGATTTCAAAATCAACACGCTCATATTAGCAGGTGGAATTCTTCCTAGTTGAGAGGGAGTGTTAATTTTTACAACTAGAGTCAAATTCCACATTGGACAACTCATATCTTGCATCAAATTCCTCTTTTCAAGAGGACAAAAATCGACCTATAGATCACCTAATTTGGTTAAGCGGAAGTTAAGTTTTGAATTATTTTATTCATACATACATTATGGAATGGTTCGGCCCTAACCACATGGGTAACTTCTTGGGTCAACCTTAACCCCAAGTTAATCCTTAGGAAAGCCTATAAATAGAGGCGACGTTAAGTTCATTTCAACATATTGATTAAGTCATCTTTCTATTTGTCTTGGCTCACATAGGTTCGCCGGAAGGGGTTCACACAGGGTCTGAAATCACAGGCGAAAGGTTTGCTCTAGGTTAGGGTTTTATGGATCTCAGACACTAGCACAAAACAAGGCATTTTGTCCTTGGGCACTGGCACAAAGTGGGAAAGAGACTGACTAAGGCTCTTTGGATACTGGGAGATAGGCTTGTGGGAGTGACTCTAGGTTCAGAAGGAGATTGAAAGGTTCAGGTCCGTGGACACTCATAGATAGTTGTCCTAAGAGAGTCTAGTCCATCTCGGATGCTCGCACAACAACTGTAAGGAAGTGACCCAGGGTTTGAGTTGTATTTCACGTCGGTTACACACATAGAGACTTCCTGAGAGCGATCGTGCAGTCACAATCACCATCATACAATGTCTGAGAAAGTGACCAGGGAGTTTCAGTCACACGCAGACAGTTTTAATGAGGGCGACCAGAGTTCAGATCTAGGGTTTGACATATTGGCTTTAGTGATCTGGTAGATCTAAGTTTACTCTCTTATTTTATACATATCTATAGATATGTAGATCTGATTTGTTATTATCCATTGCAAACATATGTATTGGGCTCATTGTACTCTTTTTTGAAATCTTTTTACGATGATCTATTAAAGAAGAAGATTTGAAAGGGTTTCCCCCTTGTTGGGTTTTCCCCTGGTCATAGACCAATCTATTGCCTCTTATGTTTGTGTTGGCATATTCTTTGTCATTGCATATATTGTTTTTTCTTTAGTTATGTTTAATGATTGATTATACTGCTAATAATTGGATACATTGTTAATGAAAAGACAAACTGGGCTTAAGTAATTGATTCAACATAGAACAGTTATAAAATCTAACAGATAACAACTATAGACTTATTCTACCAATTATAAAATCTAACAGATAACAACTATAGACTTATTCTACCCCCATACATGTGCATTTACTCAGTGGTGAATGTAGATAATATGAAACTCTATGACCCTTCCATGCTAGATGAGGAAGAGGAACAAGTCCTACCTTCTGAAGAGGATTTAGCACTAAATTCTTAGGGAGAGTTGACAGAGGATATATTTATATAGAAGAGGTTGAGACCAACAAGACAAGGGCAGCGTGACATTTGGCAGATTGGGCTGAAAGGATGAATTCTAGGTAAAGATAAATTGTACACCCAAGAGAAGGTCGTGAAATTTTTTCCTCACCTCATTCAATAGAATATTTTTGGGGCCAAAAGAATCTCAAATCAGGGAGGTGTGATCTATATTATATCATTATATTTCTTTTCATCCATCTCTATTCTTTTAGAGTGGAAAAAGTGGAGGAATCAACTCACAGGAGTTGAAAAAGTGGAGGAATCAACTCACAGGACTAGTTTTATTGGTGGAACCTAGTTTGGAAAATTAGTGTCTGAAAACATTCTAGGATCATTTTGAAGCATAAAATGATATTTTTTGGGGTTAAATATTGCTACTTTAGCAAGACACCCTTTTTTCTTATAGCCTGCACATAAATACCTTTCCAATGGTGCAAAAATCACCTCAATCAGAGTCCATATACAAAAGTTATGCCACTCGGAAGTTCATCTTCTTGTTCTCACTACCATAATTTGAGAGGATTCCATGTTAACCCCCATAGCTCATGGAAAATGGAATAACCATGTGATCATGATGAAGAAGGCTCTAGGAGAGTACACACTTTAACTTGGGTTAAGAGTTGAGGGAGTCAAACATAACGACTAGTTGGTTATCAAGTTGTGTCAGTACCGGGCCACTAGGAGGAAAGGAGTTCCATTATTTTCGAGTGCATGTGTTCCATAGATGAACATCATAGCCAAGAGGGATATGGAGAGAGCACACAAAGAGGATTTGTGGATTTTAGTAGGCCATGGGCCACAAACCATACTTATTTGTACTCACAATCATTTTTTATTCATAGAAAGAGAGCATAATGACGTCACCTTCTAGTTGGGGTTTCTCCTTAAAGGGTTTCTCAGGATATATCTTGTGTCAATTGTGGTTTGAGATATTTTATTTTGTTTTTCTCTATTTTTTGAATAAGCTTAATCTGCATGCATACATAATAAACAGTAATATACAAATCCAAAAATCTAAAGAGGAATAAACCATAATATTGTAGGATTTCATATTTTTTTAAGTATAAGTTTATCAGGTTTGTTGTGACAAATTGTCGAGTGGAATATCCGCAACAATTTATGGATCACTCTAAGAGAAAGTGTATTTTGTATTCTACGATCCCAGTCTCACAAATATGATAGATTCTTGCATCCCACAATGTTTTTGGAATCATCCAATTCCCATGTTTTCTATGTACTTTTTGGGAATTGGTTCATATTATAACAATGTTAGCTTTCTTCTTTGTGCTAGTTTGATTTTCTAGATTAGCGTTAACCATTTGTTGTAGTATTTTAACTTCCTTTTATTTTAAAAATATTTGTTACACCACAAATTCATTTTAAATCTAGATGCAATAATATTTTTCATTTTTTTACTATCCTGCATGATGACATCTTTCTAAATTCCATAATAATTTGGCTAAGACTTGGCATCTTGATGCCATCCTCGCTTGAGCCATTGGTTGTTATGGCTAGAGTTGGAAGCAATTTAACAGAGTCTCTTGTCATCCATGTTGCTTATCCTTCTCTTGTACATTAGTATCTAACCATAGTTTTGCACTCAAAGGTGGAGAGGTTAGCTTCTATGAGGAGGATTTGATATGGTGTATTTCTTTTAATCTTAATGTCATAAGTTATAATTTTTTTTGGATTTTCTCTATCCTTCTCCGAGGTTCTCTAGAGACAATACATCAACAAACTTCACATCCATATAAGATGACAAGAGTAATGAGAATATCAAATAGATTTATTTTTTTTTCAATTAAATCACACAACTGAAGATTTGCTAATTTACACTTGTTTTGAATCATATCTTAAGCTTTCCACGCTACATTTTTCCTCTTTTCAACAATGTAGTTCCAATTAAGTTTACGATGAATATCAATTCCAAAATATTTGCTTGAAGGAACTTCTGGCAAACTATTATTGTCATATATAAATTTAAGTGTCTATTATTGTCATATATAAATTTAAGTGTTATAAGTGATCTTAGGGGATTTGATTATCAAAAACTTTGTTTTTTCTATGTTCATAGTCATAACCATACTAGAGCAAAAGTCCTTGAAATATTCTTAGATGATTGTTGAGGTCAAAGAGATTCCATGCCATTAAAACAAGATCATCAACATGAATAAGAGTCGGGGCTACACTCTAAGAGTCAAGCCAATATAAGATACTTCTTCCATGCAACATTATAACTTATGAATGTAAATGTCAAAAAAATAGGGGATAGGGGACATTAACCTTACACAACTCCTATATTACAACTAGTTTCTTTGGATCACTTCTTAGTGTTCCTAAGCTTGGCAATGACATTTTCATATAGCCTTACAACAAGAGCTCTCACCTCATAAAGAAGTGTTAGCTCATGTGACCTATTCCAAATGTTAGTTCTAAATAAAGAGTGAAAATATTTTTTAAATTAACAAAACAACAATGAGATTTAGTATATTATTGAGAAATTTTTAAATGACATTCCTTAAAACCAACATAGCTCTTTCCTTTTTCACATATAACTAATTCTTTATTTTACTCTTTAAATTCAATTATAGAATAAACCACATCAATAATAAAATTTAATTAACTATAAATTTATAAGAAATATTTCGCGTAAATCACATGCAGAAAATATCTGTTGAGGCGTTTCGAACCAACAAGTGTGATTCATCGTCAATACAAGTTGAAGAAACAGATCCAACTTAACATATTAAATAGTCTGAGCAGAGCCTCCAACGGCTAACTTGACCAACTGCTATTTTTCCAATTTTGCTGCCATAGCCAATGGGATTATGTGGTTCGTTAATGTATGCTTCCTTCTCTTCAGTGGGAAGTTGAAAGAACGTCTTGCCCACTGGTTGCACTCAAGCAATAAGAGAGTCAGGGATGCCATGATTAATAATCTGGAAGAAGCCCCAATTCTCTGCAGCGCTGGAAATTTGTGCAACGGTGCTGTTATATTGATCCTTGCAGATTTGATCGTGTTTCTCGGGACTGAATGGTAGCTGTAAGTCGATAATAGAAACTTGGAAGCTGTTAGGATCATGGTGGGCTTTTTCCACCGGTCTCACGTACTGGGGTGGAACTGTTTGGATTCCACTGTCTGCCAACGTCTGCACTCGCTTAAACGACCAATTCTCCATAGCTATTGTCTGTCAGCACACAAGTGTATGTTGAACGTGCAATTCAGAGTTTCTCCCAGACCAGATACGGAGAGCATATGCTGTTCAATAAAGGATAACTTTTATACGGATGGTATCTCGCAGGGCTATTTATTGCCGTGCTATGGAAGAAAAATTAAGTTTCACGGCTCTTTCGGGGTACTGGGAAGTTTCATACCTGGGTTATCAGACACTCACATAATTTTATAAGATGAGAAACTATTCAATTTAGTTAAATATTTTTATATATTTAAAAAAGGAAAAACTCTTTCAATTCATTTTAATATTTTTTTTTATTATTTAAAAAAGTTGAAGTAAATATTATTAGAGTTTAAAGAACTTAATGTTGTTTTCACTTTCAAAGATTTTGTATCATAATAGATTTGATTTTTTTTTGGTAGATCTTGAGTTAAGATGGATCTACCTTGGTTATTAATATTCTTGCTGCACACATATATTCATGATTTATGGATATGGTTGTAATATTCATGCATCAGTTTAAGATATTTTTGAACTGATCTTTTATTTTTGGAGTTTGATAAAAAAACACTCAAAAATAAAATCTTTGCAAATAACTCATACTAGGTAAATAACATATTTACCATCATTTACTTTCCCCTATAATTTAAGAAAAGATTTGCATTAAAAATGGATAGAAATAAGATGTAAATAAATACACCTACCAAGAGTTACCTCCCACCATTGTTTATGTTTTCTTGAACATTTATGTAGTAGTAAATTTGTAAATGTGTAGTTTTACACTGGTTACAGCCCACCAAATTTATGCAAGTCTTTATTTTTCAGGAAGCAATTAGTTTATCCACTTCTCTTCTCCATTTATTAGTTCCGGCCCAAAAAAAACCTTTAAGATTCCGTATTGACCACTATTAATTTAGCTTTAACTAATATAGGTTATAATTTTTTATGCAATCTTTAGCACAATATAATTTCTGACAAATACTAAATTGCACTGCAACACTTTTTTTAATATGGACATTGAAATATTTTTCTTATTGTTAACAATAAAATACATTTTGTTTTTAATATATTTTTGTTTAAAATATTACATATAAATAGACCATAAAATAAATTACACATTATGTAATATCAATAATATTGTTTATTTCAAATCCATATTTATTAGTGAAAAAATTACATATCTATTTTATATATAATTTTTTTTTTATTTTTATTTTTATTTTTAATTACTCTGTATTCCTTTACAAAATTGATATTAAAATAAAATGAAATTGAAATATTTTATTTATATTCATATATTTTTGTCATTAAATATTTTTAATTTAAATATTATTTTACTGTTTTTAAATCTAACTCATCTCTCACACTATACTGTAAAATACTCGCAATAAAATTTTATCCAAAATAAACAATTTAAAATATATTTATTAATTTACTGCTAATAATTGCAGTTGCAGTAAAAGGCTTAGTGTAACCCAAATGAGTACAAATTCTAAAGATGTTCATAAAACAATAGTTAATATGTGGTGTAAGGGGGATATAGTCATGGATGATCTTGGCTTTTGATATCACCAGCCCTTAACAACACATGTACTGATATTATCGTATTAAATTCACCCTCTAAACGAGGATTAGTTATCTACGGGTTACTGGAAGGTATGACCAAGAGACTTTATAATTTCAAAGTAATTGTTCAATGGACACCTTTGAATTTAACAAAACGAGAGACTTTCAAACAGGACTTATGGCCACGTTTTTTTTATACTTTACGTACATTGTGAGTTCTGGAAACGACACTGTCAAGCATGCCCTTTGACCACATTTCTTTACTTTTAACTAAATTGCGAGTTCTGAAACGACACATGGCCTGTGACCACACTTTACCTATATTGTGAGTTCCAGAAACGACATTGTCTATGGCACTAAGTCAGTGCTTCGAGATCACAGCAGTCGGAATCACGGAATTGGGCAATGGCGGCGGCGAAATTTATCCATATATAATAAAATAAGTTTTCTGAGACTTTTAGATAAGCATTAGCATTACACTATCGGGTATCGATTATACTAAAATCTCTAAATGAGACTCCTAAAAAGTACAGTGTGTTTTTATCTCTAAATGAGACTCTTAAAAAGTACGGAGTGTTTTTATAGTTTCGAGATCTCAAGATAAGTATAGACTTAATAATAGATTGAAGTTTTAAAGTTGAGATTCTTGTGGCATATCTATCTATATTAATAGGTGATTGGTGTGTTATATAAAACACTAATCTATGATGATAGAGTAATTATTAAACCTAAACACTGAAAACTTAATTCTTAAGCTTCTAGTTGCATGTCTACATTAATGGGTCAAGAGAATGCTATATAAAACGTTAACCTATGAAACTTACAGTCATTAAATTGAAGGGTTATTTAATTTTCG
>APFE031200736.1:0-11994 GCA_000404065.3 Pinus taeda | reverse complement strand
ATATATATGAATCTAAGCAAGAAGTAAGAACTGAAAACATTCAAGGGAATAGCACAATCTTTGAGAAAAACAAAACTCAAAACTCGACAAAATTCCCCAAACACATAGAGACATATAAACCATTAAAATTTTCCAAGATATTAGAGCTATACATCAAGGTATTTTGATGTACTTGAACGATCCGATGGATGTATCATGTTAGTCTTGTTAAATTAATTATTTATCATTCAATACTAGTCAGACACTCTCTATGTGAAAATAAATTGTTCCCAACCTCATCAAATTTAGCTTGTCGTAGATAAGAATCAAACAATGTAATGATTAAATATGAAACATCAATCTTTAAATAAAATACATCAAGTAAATGTATCTGCAATGTTGCAATGGAAAAAGTAAAAATATAGAACCTATTTTTACCTAAATTTGACATATATTAATCTTCCATGATCAATGGAACATGTATACCAAAATAAGGGTCCCCTCACATATATCAAAATAGATTACGTGCTATGCTATTTAAATTTCCCAATTCTCATCTTGGTCCTCATTTTCTACATTGTGAACATGATCTTCTCCAAATGAACTGTCTTATGAGCCTACAAAATATTATGTTCTATATCATTAGAGAACTTTGTTATATTGTTTTCTCCACTTCTATCATAATTTGATTGCAAAAGAGCCAGTGCTCTCTCAGTGGAAAATTGTTAATGTCATACTTTGTTAAATATAATCTCTAACATTTATCCACATGTTTATAAGGCTTACTCCTCAATTTTGACTTCAAGAATTATAGTGCACTAAAAATTTTCTCATCTTCCACTGATCCGAATATCATGGTTTGACACAAATCTACTAATTTGAAATATTCTTATATGTTTTCTTGCAGGTATTTTCTAGCACTTAAAGTAGTCTACAATATTTTTATAGCACCATTTTCGTTAATATTCTCCAAAAAATGATATTTCTTCCACATTATTTCAGCAAAGTGTCCACCTTGTTGATACAATTTTGATGAATTTAAAATACCTTCAATCTGTTCTCCATGTATCAAGACTTTCTTGCAAAAGTGGTCTACTAAACATTTAAATCACTTTTGAAAATTGTATTTCAAAGTCCTTTCACATTGAAAATTGTTCAAATATTGAGGGTAGACAACACACATGGCGTCTAACAATTCATCTCAAGGAAATTGTTTGCTTATCTTTGATGATAGTGATCTTGCAATTTCTATCAAATTATAAGTCACTGAAATCAGAATATTATCAAATTGGTCTCTTAACACGAGGCAATCTTTGGTGATTCATTCCATCTTACTATTATAATGAACGGGAACCATATACCCATGTACTGCAATATATAGTATCCCTTTTTCATCAAACATTAACAAATTTTTCAGTATTTTCTATATTGATGATCTTAGTCCAACTTGTAAACTTTGGACCAGTAAAATAGTTTGGCATCATATACCAATTATCCAATGCAAGGCATTTTGATTTTATCACATTTGTGTATTCTTCAATATACATTGTGCAATTCTTAGACATTTTCATGAGGACATTCATTTCTTGTAGCATAGGAATAATTCCAACCAATGTCAATAATGTCTCTATATCAATTAGTCAAAAAAGAAAATCTTGACCTTTGTCTACATTGTAGCGATTTTCATACATCAACCCTATGAAATATTTGAAATCACTATATAGTCTTTGAGCTGGTCCATTCAATGATTTCCTTCTTGTATCAACATATTTAAATATCTTTTCCATCTACAACAACATCTGCAAATTGTTGAAACTCTAAAGATCATTTGGGACTACGAGAAAAGTATGCATGAGTTTCACGTACAAGATACTCAACTTTTCAAACTTATGGAAACTTGCTTACTATTTTAAATGCAAGATTCATCCTATGATCCATACAACGAATATCAAGCATATATGGAAAATTTGATAGTTGTATTCTAACACAAAGGAAACTCCTATGTCCCTGCATTATCAATGCTCCATCTACTGCAACACACACCAAACTTTTTGCAATCATTAAATGATCCATACCACTTTCCTTTAAACTATTAAGAACAATTTCATAAAAAATTGTAGCTATAGAAGTATCTCTAATATTTTTAATCCCAAGTAGATAGTAATGCCTCATATGGTCATTAACCATATAAATTCTCACACAAATCCATGAAATATTATATATAGTCGTAACCTCATCCAAATACTATGCCAAAAACCTACCATTTGCAATATTCTCTCTCAAGTCATCCTTTTTTACTAGAGCTAGAAATATTTCCCATTCCTAACCACTAGTTAAAGACCAATTAAAGGATTAGAGTTTTGACACTTGAAGAAAAGTTAGATATTCCATGTGATTTGGGTAATGTTTCATAGGACAACCTTTAGATAAGATGTGAAATACAATGCTCAATTGTATCATACTGGATAATAAACTTCTTTCCATCATCTTTTAAAATAGAGATATGATGGTTCCTCCACTTCCCTCAACTTTCCTCTTATTAAATATTTGTTGTATTCTTCTACATATTGGATATGTCAACATTCCTTAGAATATTTCCATCTGACAATATATTTCTCTTCACCATTTACAATTTTATTTTCAAACACATTTCATGCATGGTTCTATAATGTATCTAGCTTCATCCTAAATCTTACTACCTTGGTTTTTTTCCAGCTACACACATTACATCTAACTTCTTGGGAAACCTCGTTCCCATTTGTAGGAGGTATTACTTCAATAAATGGAAAACTTGACACCCAATCTTCTTAGAATTGTCTCCCTATGGTCGACTAACCTTTTTACCTTTTCCATGAATGGAGTTTCTCACCTTCCGAGGAAAAGCATTCAACATTTTCATCGCCAATTTTCGTTGAAACTGCATTTATCTCACCCTAATCACATGATGAACCTATTCTTTCATCCATCATATGGATACCAAATGCATTTTCACAAGAGTTAACATCTCTCTCAATAATAGATTGTTCAAAGGAGCTTGAAGCATGAAGAGAATGTGTATTCATGGATGGAGGCTTATGGAAGTATGATAATATGTCCATTTTCCTTGATGGTTTCTTCCCATTATTATATTTTGAAATCACAGAATATTCCATAAGTAAAATTTCAAATTGATCTAGAAACTTGCATCAATAGTTTCCAAGAGTTGAGTTTACTAGATTTGTGGGTAGCATTCAAAGTCTACTATATGGCATAGTTCAAAAGTTCCTATGAATAAAAAAGGATTTCATCATACCCAATAAAAATAAACATCAATTAAAGAGCCAATATACATTCTATGCCTAGTTTTCTTTTTTGTCTTAAACTCACTTAGGGACAACAAATTTTTACTATTTCAAATATTTTAGAGAAAAATATTTACAGTTTCCTTTCATAATTATGTGTACTCATTTGCACCCAATTTTTTTTAATGATATATGCTTCATATAATTCACTTGTTCATAGAAAATATAATTGTACTTTGCAAAAGATTTGTTGGGTAAACATTGAAAGAAAATATATTGGAATTGAATTTTGAGGCAAAATAGAAATTCACAAAAACAAATTGTTTAACAATGGTAATGGGAAACTACTAAGACACAAAATATAATAATTCATTTGTATAAACATTGAAATAACATCATCCCTTATAGGTCTACCTTAGTATTTTTGGTTTAATAGTTTGTTTTGTGTCAATATCCATGCTAGATGTCTATGGATGGGATTTGAATCATTCCCATTCACTTGGAAAAATTCTATTAGAAATATTAGTAACTCTTTGAACTTTGTATAGAAAATAGAATATGAATCCTCATGGATTTCAATGTAGGGATAACCTAGCATGAAAATTATTCTATTTGAATATTGCTTTCCCTTATCTAGAATTATGTCATATCCTTTTTCTTATTATATTTTTGAATGAATTTTCGTCATGTATTTTTATCTAATTATTTATGTATTATTTTTATTTATTAATTATTAAAAATAAATAAATAAATGAAAAAAATAAATAATAATAAAATTTAATATTTTGTCCCTTTACCTATAGTGTCAAAAAATGGCTATTTTTTTTAGCCATTTCCACATAGTCGTTGGAATGTATTGACTCTCTATTTAACTTATAGCTATGATCTAATCTTTCATCTTGTCTTGATTATAAACCACACTAGTTGGTTCAAAACATGTCGGCCTAAATTTGCAAATGTGATTTATTCCGAAATGAGTTTCAAATATATGGAATACACTGTTAAATAGGTATATTTCATATGGATTTGTTGTATAATTCTCTTGTTGTTTTACATTTGTGTAGCCATATAGCATGCTAAGGAGTGGGTGAATCAATGAAATTTGTGTGTGTTAAATGGGAATTCTATATGAGCATTTTAATTCCACCTAAAGTTTGCATTAGAATTTTATTGATTATTTTTAAACAACCCAAAATTTATTCATAACTAGGAATCATCTTTGGATCTTGAGGAAATTATTGAGATAAGGTGAAGTGGATATCTAGTTACCATTGTGGGATCAAGGTTGGGTGCACCATTTGGGAGTACAAAGTTGAAAATTTCATCTTCCAACAGTAGAAGATAAAATGTAGACATAGAAGAGCCATAAGAAAAACCCTAGTTATTCTAGGTTTCTAATTATAAGTACATTCTAAAAGTAGGAATTGCTTGTAAGTAAAAGGAATAGTCACTTTTGTTGTTGAAGCCAAAAAATACAATGGCTACTTTCAGAGCTTGTTTCCCAATGTCTCTTTGAGAATGGCATAGACTAATGGGTCCCCTAGGGAGTGATCCATGGTTGTGTTTCAAAGCTTCCACTAAGATTTGAAGAATAGACTAGAGGTGAAGTGATGCTAGGGTGGACAATGGATGCTTAGTATAAGAGAATGAATTGCTGATCAATTTAACTTGAAGGTCAGGTTGAGCATGTGGTGTTAGGATATCATTAGAAAAAGGAGCTCAATATGTGAAAATCACCTCAAGAGCTACATATTAATTCCCTAGAGATTGTTGAAGGATTTTTCAGCTCATTTATATTTATCTATTTATGTTACATTATATATTCCATATAGTTTTTGAAATGTACGTGAAGACGAAGATGGATTTGAGAGGAAACAAATTCATGTTTAGATTAATTTTATCACTTAACAAATATGACATCAATATTAAAGTAAACATCAAAGGATAAAAATAAATCAAAGTGATGAAAATGTAAATAATAATTGCACATCCTTAAATATAGTTTTCTTGTACTATAGTTTGTTTTATATCTTAATCCCCAACCCGCATAAGAAATATTCTCCCAAGAGTCAACTATTTTAGTGTGTTTAAAACCCAACATATTTCTCTTTACTTCTATCCTTCAATGAAGGCTATCTTTGAAGAGACTTATGAGAAATTTAATGTTGAAGGACACACCTTTCTCCTTTCTCTATCCTCTTTCATCTACATTTGTTTTGACTCCTAGATCTTAGCATTTCATTTAAAAAAATTTGTTAAGTAAAATTATATTCATGCATATAATTTAGATCCTAATGCCTCCATAGAAAGGAAGATGAAACCACTTATATTGTAGGAACAATATTTTTAGTTGACATGTTTGAGAGTTAAATATTTTGACTACAAGAGGTCAATTGTTTACAACTTAACTAATGAAGTCATTTAGAAGCCAACTATAGATGGAGGGATGTTCTAGTTACCATCTATCTTATCTTCTTGACATGCTATAGTTTTCTAGTGGGTTTTTGGTAACCCTATGATTCAATCAAGGGTTGGAATATTGTTATTAGTGAATTGTCTATATATTAAATAATGTTTGCATCCATAAATTACGATTGGTTAATTTATGTTTAGTCTCATAAATAATTTATATATGTTTCATTTAATTATTATTATGAACTTCCATGCTTGTAACATAAAGGGTGGACTTGGCGACGACATATGTGCGATTTGTCATGTGACAATGAAGTGGAAGGTCGTCTTGGTGTTGCTGAAAAGGTGACAACATTTTGCAGAATATTGAATCCTCAAATTGCAATACAACGCATACTTCATTGTGTAAGCTTCATTTTGGAAAATTTATTTTAAAGTTTTAGAATGTGTTTTTCTATATTTAATTGTCAAAACTAATCTGGTATATATATCTAATAGATTCACTAGCACATGTAAATACACAGTGGTTTTCTGCTACAAGTTTTGCTTCATCTTTTAATGGATTACAAACATGAATTATCAACATATTCCTCACATAATATGTGGTATTCCTTGGTGTATGCTATCATAGGAATGTCACCTCTCATGGCGGAGGTAAGCCTCAATATATAAACTCAAGAACATATACAAAAAATTGAATTTTAAGCCAAAATGGAAGTTCACAAAAAAAATCTATGTATGGTAAACAATACATTTGTAACATCATATTCCTTGGCTTATCCTCTCTCACAATGGTTGTTCACCTTGGAAAATAATCTACACCATTTAAAATAATGAATGGAGAACCAAAATGGAGAGAACTCTTTGATATTTCTTCTTGGAGCAATGAATTGGGTCAATGTTTAGACTGAAAAATTGACTTGTCCTAATCACCTTTGCAACATTATGTTTCTTGGCTTATCCTCTGTTGGAAAGTTATGCACCTTGGAAAATACACTCTCCAGATCATAGTGTTGGGAACAAGCACATTAGAGTGTCAAGCGGGGGTATTCACATCAGTTGCAGTCTTTATCGCTCACCCTAGAATCTGAAATATGGAATCAAATATGGCACTTTGACAACCTTGTAAAGTTAATATATTTTATTAAGCATTAGGTTATGAGAAGATACTGACTACAGAAAATTTTCAAAGCATGACATCATTGTCCCCACGAGATGTGTTTTGTGTCACAAATTTGAAATTGATTCATTACATCTTTGAGTGAAAATTTACAATCGAAGTATGGAAATCAAATTTCATTGCCTTAAATAATAGAATCATAATGTTGGATTTGTTGTTATCCATGTTATCTTAATGGAATACAACCAATGGAACCCTAAAACACCAACCAATTTTCAAAACATGGGTTAGCATTTCCAAAGTGTTTATGTTTCAAAATATGGTTTTCCTATAATAGAGAAGTATTTCAAGAGGAATGGAATAACCCCTTGGTAGAAATAAACTTAAAAGGCCTCATAGCTTAACACGTTTAACTCCAAATGCAAAAAAAAAAAAACTGCAAATCAAATCTTGATTCTTGAGTGTTGACGAAGAATAATGGTTCTATCAGTTCCATATATCTCCTCAATTTATAGGCCTTAGTATGTCCAAACACAATAGTAGACCAAAATGGTAGCTTCAAGTAAACACCCTTGATAAAAAATGGAAGTTTGTTCAATACTCTTATATTATATACTTTGATGGAAGCTTAAAGGGGAATTTTGGGGTGGCAAGTGCAAGGGAGAGTCATCATGGAGCATGGAGAAACAAGTCAAACTTCCTTCACATGGGGACATGGTATTCTGTCCAATAACCAAGCATATGTTCACCCTACTGTAAGGTTTGATAATATCTATGGCTCTAGCTCCAATTAATGGTGGTGGTGGGACACTCAAAAGCAGTTTTCAACCATATTTTTGTTATCTCCATGCCAATTGATAATTCTTTAGCATATTTATTTTTCTAATCAAGACAGGTGATGCTAAATTTCTCTTAAATCACATTCTACCATGTATTTAAAAAAAAATATATGAAGTGGATTGGTTTGTTGATATATATTCATGCTTAAAAGAGGGGATGCTTATTGCTAATGGAACCATTAAACAATTCTTGGTCCTCAATTAGTATTTATGGGTATAACGACATGCATCAAGCATTTCAACCTTTACAAGGCTCATAGGTTTGGATTTCATACTCAACATCAATTTAGTTATGAGAAGAGAGGTAAGTATGTCATCTACATTCTAGGAGGCATGAATCCACACAAATTACTAAAGGTTGGAGATTTCTCTGCTTAAGGTGGGGTTAGGGTCATTTTCAATGGAAAGTGTTGATATGAAGCCAAGATCCCACCTCTATGTGGTTGGATAAGAATTCATGACAAATTAATTTGGACTATGTTTGGTTTGTTGTTTCTTGTTCATTGTAAATTTACGAAGGATCCTCCTCCTTGGAGTCACGCTACCATTGGGGGAATCTCGAGGCCAAAGGTCTCCTGAAATACAAGTTTTAGTGGAATGGATGCTCCTTGGTACTTCCCCTTCTGAGCTTGTATTCTTTCATTTTTCAATTTTAATTTGACAAGAATCCTCTGTTCTTGAGCATATTAATTAAGATATTTTTTTGGGAAAAGTGTGTGCAAATATCCTCTGAAATATCTAAGATAAACAATCTTAATCTACTACAATAGGAGCACCCATTGTTAGAGTAATTTTTGAAAATTGGAGGACTGGTGTAGTGATTTAAAAGAATTCACTAGGAAGGACAGGGATATCTACTTGACCACATAGTTTCATCCAACGTGGAAAATCATGACAACCCTTGTTAGCCATTTTTTAGGGAAATGGATGTAGCTCACCTAATTCTAATGTTTTCACAACAATTCTAATGTAGAACCAATTTGAATGTAGAACCAATTCTTAGGGCCCATAACATTCATGTTGTACAAATCCTGAGGGCCCACAACAACCATCCTATGCAAACCATCAACATCTAAAGGGTGCACAAGGCGTGAACCCTCCAAGCCAAAGTGACACATCACACATTTCAAAAAATAACGAAACATGCAACTTATATATGTCAAGCATTATAATGTGCAAAATTTTGATGGAGATTCAATTCTAGCATGTCACAAACTCATAGACATACATGTGATAGTTCAAACTGCATTGTGCACGAGACCCTAACTAATCTCTATTTTAGTAACTAGGTTTTGTGTATAGTATAAGGATCAGAGTAGGCCATAATTCCTGGAATCACCTAGGGAAGGTGCCAAACCAAACTGGAATCTTTGAATCCCTGAACTGTATCAGACCTGCTTCCTATAGATGGAACCAATTTTACATTTGATGGATCAATTCCCAACATTACGAAACAAATCCTTTGTTGTGAAAACATCACCAATAAAAACATAAAAAAATCAAAGTTGCATGAGAAATGGAAGGGGGCATCGTAGGAAAGAGAATGGCAGAGAGGACCACAAGCACAGGAAGTAAACCTAAACCCTATAAACAAAGACCTAAACATCAATAACATCATTTTTCAGTTTTGTTTGCAAATTATAGGAGGTTGAGGCCTAAAAGCACCTAATCGTAACGGATATTTGGAGAGCTTTAACATAGTGATAGTGACAACCTAATATTAGGAATTTGGAGAGTGGATTTGGCATAACAACATTATCATTTCGAAAGTTTGGAGTGCAAAATATTTAAATGTCTTCCTTTTCAACCAGAAAACCCTCCTCTCTATGATTATGATTATAACTCAGAAATTTATGATGTAATTTTTCAATGCTTATTTTAACATATCTGAAATGAAAATATGAAATTAGAGTTTACTATGTACTATAAATCTGATTTTTTGTTATATTTTTAATCATTTAATATTTAGAATAAGGAATTTTAATTCTAAAATTTGTTTATGTATTATTCTATGAATTATGAATCCGAATGTACAATATCAATTGTGATTGTATGGATGATGAATCTAAATAAAGAACACAAATTGTGATGGTATGAATGATGAAATTAAAAACAGGGCAATATGTAATTTTTATGTTTTTTTCCAAAACTTGATTCTCTTTTTTGCAAGATATAAGTTAAATATATATTTTAAAAAATAGAGTTTGGGTGCTAATTCTACAATTCCTAATTTTTGGTTGGCTGCCACACCCACTCTAAAACCTTCTTCCATTCTCGATTAACCCACAAATCTTGTTTCTTTGGAGTAGGTTGAGTTCTATATGATTTTTGTATAAGAGTTGTGCTAAATCCTTGTAGAGTCTAAGACCTTTATAGGAAATGTGAGGCTATCTGAAAGGGTTAAGAATTTGGTTTAGACAGGAAAAATGTAGCACGTTTTTTTTTCTAAATAGGAATCTGGCACTAGATTCTTTTCCAAAAAAAAAAGATTCCAACAAAAAAATCATTTTATTTCTCTAGAAATCTAATTGCATTATGCAAAAACACACTTCGACTTTTAAAACAAAGCAATGCAAACAACCAAAGAAGAATAAAGAATTCTTGAAGATATTACATCCTAAAGCATTTGAAAATCAACTTCTCCTCTAATATGAAGTGGAGACAACACATATATACAATTATATATAGAGGTTGGAGTGAAATGAAAAATAAACATAGAGTTGCAGTATTCTAAATAAGGCTATGAATAAACACAAATATAATATTGGGGGTGGGTTTATCAATTAATGATACGAGAAGCCTAATCCTCTCTTAAACCACCATATTATTTGCATGCAACTCAGTAAATTTCCATTTCCTCACTCTCTTCAGATGCCCTTCTCTCAGCCTTCCAACATAGTATTCCAAATTGGATGTCTATCTAGTGAAATTACACTTTTTTGTCAAGCCATTAATTTAGTTTCCCCAACATTCAAACATCCTATTATGTCAATTACAAATGACAGTATTGATACTATGATGGTAGAAAGGGAATTTTTATATGGGTTGAGATGTAAGAAATGGCTATGGTTATTGATTAAGGAATGCTTAGAGCCATATTGGGTTTCCAAGAAAAATATCAATTGAATTTTCCAAAGCTTTAAATAGAGTTTCTTTCTTGGCTAAACACGCATGCCATTGTGAGGTCTTCCTTAGCCTTTCATGTACTAGTGCAGACTAGACTTGTGGTCAATACGCTTGTAGCTTAACATTTAAAGGATTTATTTAGGATGAATCCACATAACCTATTCATCTGTTGGAGTTGCATGAAACCTTGTGGTGGTGTCTGCGATAGCTTTCTCAATTCTGCTTGTTATAATTTAAGATGGAGGTCAGTACGTTGCACACAGAGTCTATGTGTGATAGCACACTTTGTGCTTTTAAAAAGCATTAACTTTACAAGACAAAATTAAAATGTCAGCCCTACTTTATGGATAGAAAGTTAAGGAAGGATGAATCTGACAAGAAATTTAAGGGAAAATGTATCCATAAGTATCCAAGCCTACATGATCTAACAACCTCCAAAATACATCTTGATGGTATACAATGGAGAAAGGATCTACAATGGAATTTCTTCTTATGAAGGTTAGGGTAGAAAAGGCCTGAACTTTGAACTAGGTATTCCTCCTTGTGTGTTTACATGACAATTTTCTGACTATAGAAATAGTAACCATTACAGTGGGCCCATATCAAGAACCCAACAGGGACCTGAGTCATACTGAGCTATTTTAACATGCTTCCTATGCAATATTATGTGTGGATATATAAACTACAGAGACAAGCCATTTTTCAGTAAAATATATTGCATAAATTCCAATGGAATTTTAAAATAAAAAAACACAAAGAAGCTAATAATTCAATACAACACTATCCACATAGAGATTAAAACCATAAATACTAGGAATCAAACTACTATTAAAAGTTAGGTTAGTATGATCCGAATGTGAGTTGCAACTCTCCCAAATATTCAACAAGCACATCCAAGCACAAATAAATTGATCTCGTCAGTTCCACCATCAATCCCCAGTTAGGCATTGATTCAAAAAGTATCACAAAACCTTTCCCGTAGCTCTGACCAGTGAGTGTAGCACCCTCCCCCTGCATCTACATAGGTAACTGGCCAACTAGGGTAAACGTGTGACAAGAGGCTACTATAATTTGATTCAACTTCCTAAGTCACCTTAAGGAAGTGGAATTGGAAAAACACAACTGAACTCACCATCCACAAATATTACTGAAACTCCAATATCTACCCCACCTTTCTAGGTGACCAACCCCTTAGAAAAATCAGTAGTTCAAGGACCTAGAGCCCCAATCGCTCCCT
>APFE031200722.1:240334-253056 GCA_000404065.3 Pinus taeda | reverse complement strand
ATGATCAGGAATGTCACTAGTTACTACCAACAACTACCTCATGATCATCATCACCATTGTGATCATTATTGTCATCATCAACATCATCATCATCATCATCATCATATTTTGTATTTGCATCATTGTTATGTGGAATTTTGCATCTACGGATAAATACAATTTCCCTAGGTGGGTAGCTACACCTAGAACAACATATTTAAAGAGCTTAACCTTTTCCTATAGCAGATAAATAAGAAAAAGGACCTACTTGTTATCTTTCGCTTCCCTTTGTCTCCTTTGAATAGCTCCCGTCACTCCTCAAACTGAATCCGCTCGATAAGTACCTGCAATCATAAACAGAGGACAAAAACCAATCAAAGTAAGAGATCTATCTACTATAAGCAAATGGAATTGAAAGAATTTACACATATAATCATCATACATAAAGACAAGAATATGGGAAAAGGTGTAAACAACTTTATTAGTTAGAAGGAAGAGTTACAACCAAAGAAGTCTGATCCCATGTCACTCATCCAGCGTGAGTTCCATCCTTCATCACACCAAAAGCACAACACTTCGATAGCAAAACAATACTTGCTTATGATCCCAAACCTCAAGCCAGTAGTATCTCCTTACAAATTCTCAAAGTCCAGCCTTTGATCACTATGATGAGTGCTCAATTTATCAGGAAATGGAGGTGGTTTTGTCATAAATTGGGCATCGAATGGCTTTCCAATTTGGGAGTTATTTTCCATGGAGAAATGGATGAGAGGATAGGAGGTTATTTGATTCATTCCTTATCCAATTTCGAGCTCATGGGAGAGGATAAGAGGTGGGAATATTCTAGAATGATCTAGAATGAAAGAATATTCCCAGAACCCTATAAAGATTTCACTTAATCTCACCCAGCGTAGGAAAAAGTGGGCCTAGGTGATCTACAGAGCAGGCTTGAATGGGCGTAAGTGCTTTGGAGAGCACTTACCCCTAACCAAGGCTGTGCTGGTCCCTCAAGGAGTCATTTCAGGATGTCTTCAGGGCATGAAACTCTCAGGAATGATGGAATTCAATGTGATGACTTGTCTAGGGCATGTAGCAACTGAATTAGGGTTTGATGAGCCCTAATAGTATTGATCTGAATCTTGGGAGTGATGTGCCCAAATAGACCTGTAGCAGCTACCCCTTAAACCATGAAGTCGAAAATGATAATGTCGAGTGATATGCTTTACGATGTGATGAGGAGGTTCTAAAGCAGATGGTAACATGCATCAATCACAATACATAATATCATGATATTTTGGATTTTATCATGAATCGCTGAGGGAAGGCATACCCATGCTCAACATATAAACTTTCATTACATGTACATAGATAGTTTCCTATAGATATAGACCCGTGATGGGATGACAATCAGTGTAAAGCCATCGTATCGATGATTTAGTACTCTCTTGAAATTGCAGCCTGGATGGATGAAACTAGATCTGGGGTCTTCTATCTCATTCAATCGTTTGCTAGAGTATGAGTCTAACCATGTGAATATGTGATCTGAAGTCGAACATGGGAAGAAACCATCTGATTACCAACCAATGATGTAAGATGTTAACAGACACGAGAGAGATCACCGATAATGATAATGATTCTCAAGGTACTGTAGTACATTCTGCATGGTGTGAATAGATGTTTTGATGTCGAACACCTTACAAAGTCTTTTGGTAGAAGGCCAGTGATGTCAACCTATCGCCAGAAGCGAGAAACTTTCCATTGATGTATGCAAGCGCCAAGTTATTGAAAGGGTGTTTCTAAGTCAACTTATTGGATAATGTGTTGATGTCGACAAGAAGCGACTCATCGCAAGAGGGCCTTGATGTATCCCACATCAATGAAACGAAATGAGTGTAATGATTTTTGGAGACGGAATGTGTTGAAGCCCTGAAAAGCAGGTCTACAACAAGGGGGATACCCACCCGGTCCGGATCTTGGTCAGCAGCTCCTTTTCCGTTTGGTGTAGTGGGTCCGAGTGGGAATATGGGACCAATTTCCCAATTTATGTGTGTGTGTTGAGAATTGATATTTCCTTCCTAATAATTTCTAAGTAAAATGATTTTATTCTAAATCTAATGCAGTTGTATTCTAATGAACAAAAATATCTAATTATAAAACTAACCCGAGATTTTAATCTTTCAGTTATGCGATCTAAAATGATTTCAAATGGAAATTGGTAATAAATATCATTCAACTTGCTTCTCTAATTCCAATAAAGACTAAAACATTTCGTAAAAAAGTTGATGAACAATTGTGAAAAAACATATCGCATTAATAGTCATCTCATATTATAAGCATAAATAAATAGTTATCCCGTACAAAATGCCAGAATGATAACTCAAGACATCAAGCATCTTATAAAAAATTAATTGACATGAATATTACCGTAACACATAGCATAATTGTTAAGGAAGATTAAAAGTACCATTTATAACTATTTACTCATGAGTGCTTCAACAATAATATTTATCTCTTCTTAATCCAACATCTACTAAGAGTACAAAAGTGCAATTTTAGTAGTAGATATTAAATGCAGATATCAATAAATCATGTTCCATTCATTCATCAAAACCTCCTCGGAGGGTGCAAAAGTGCATGTTTTAAGGACAAGTTTTTGACAAATTTTAGGACCCTTCTCTAAATGCATGAGAAGGGTTTAAATATTACTAGTTAAATCTAAAAATAATTTATTACAAAAATGTAGGATGCGGTTTAAATGACCATCCTCATTTTAGGCAAAAATAAAGAAAAACTAAAACTAAAACTGAATCTAAAACTAAAACTGATAATTAACTATTTATGTATGTGTTCCATGTAGTTGCAAGCATTCAACATTTGCTTGAGGAGAGTTGGCTGGGCGACCTCCGAGTTTAGCTGTCCTGCGAAAACGGAAGCGGCAAGTGCTGGTGCCATCTTCTTGGCAGAATTAATGATACATTTGAGAGTCATGCACTGGCTGTGTGGTTTTACCAAGTACATCCAGTAAGAATCCCAATTCAACTTGGTTAACCTTTTGATGGACTCTGCTCTTTCTTGAACTTTCTGTCTCCAGCTTGTCTGTAGTTGCTGTACATTTGGTAAATATCCTGGAATGGTCTCTGTTATGAGATTTTCCCTGTGTAAATTTTCATTGATGTAGTCAATGATATTATTTTTTGTTGTGGCTGCTTCTTCTGCCACTTGTTCTGCTTTCCTGATCTGTGCATCCCACTTATTAAAGAGAATTTCCTTGTGGGTTTCATTGATTATGGGTGCACCTGCCTTTTTCCCTTCATCTGATTCCTGCCAAGCCAAATATTCAGTGACTCTTTTATCGATTAAATTGTAATCATGTCGCAAGTCCACGACTTGATTAGTAATTTTGTCGCTTATTTCGCAATAAGAGCTCCACTGTGATATTCTTTGGCACAATGTTTCTTGCTGCTACAGGAGTTGATCATTTAAGGAAATGGATGCTGTGACGAATTCTATGAGCTTAGGATCATCCTTGTCCATCTCTTGTATAACCTGTAACTGTTTTTCTCTTTCGGCCAAACTGTACTGGTATCCTAACTGCATTTGTTGAAAGTCCTGCTGTAATATTTCAAGTTGTTTCTGTGCTTCGCTGTTGGCACTGGCTTGTTGTAGTTGTTGTTGTAAAATCTGTATTTGATATTCTTTTTCTTTCAGTAATTTTTGTACCTCAGATGCTTTATCAATGGTCGCAGAAGCATATGCTCCTGGGATCTGAGATAATTTAGTGAGATTTTCAGTGGGATCAGAGGTAGGATCTTGCCAAAGGATGTCTAATTGCTCTGCATCATGAGAGAGCACACTTTCCAATTTCCTTTTCTTTCTTTGTCTTCTCACCACTGCCTTATGCTGTGGACTATAAAATACATCAAGAGGAGGAATTTCCTCTATTTTGAGCATAAGTTCAGAAGATGGGGTAATGGGAATATGTTCCATTTTTGGGACATTGCTGATTGTCCCTATGACTATATCATCCACTGTCTGTACATTTTCAAGTGTCTTTGTGCTCTGTCCCTCAGTATTGATTAAGTCATTAAATGTCTCCCATTCTTTATCCAGCTCAGTTCTGACTGGTGGTGGCTGGACAATGAGAGGGGGGAGATTTACTTGTGGAGAGGTCACAACCTGTTGTTCTGGGCGCTCCTTAGACTAGGAAGTATCCCTTACTGACCCTTTGCTTTTATTATGGTCACTCTCGGACCTCGTGGAGTGTTTTGACATTTCTCTGCCAGATTTAGATTTAGACCTGTCTGTGCCTGAACTTCCACTAAGATTGATACTGGGAGTTGGTTCCCTTACTGTTTCTAAGCATAATTTATCCAAAGGGATATTAGCTCACCTCCTTTCTCTGTACATTTTGAACCCTTGAAATTCTGCTGGAGGAAATCACATTTGGGCTGAATGGAGAACTTCTTTAAGCGTACTTTTCTGTTGAAACATATCATCAAACAGATCATCTTCTTTAGAAAACACTTTTATTTTGACTGCAGTAGTGAAATTCTTAATGATATCAGAAGGGTCTAATTGTCTTCCTAGAAATTTGAACAATCGTAGACATAACATGTTGTCTACTTCTTTGAATGCATGGTCTAAATCAAACAGTGAAAAGGCCCCATAGGCCACAGGAAATTATGGCCAAATGGCATTTTTCTTGTCCTTCAGTTCTTTACTCATACCTCTCACTCCGCAAGTCTGATAGGCAATCTCTCGTGCTAGTAGTTTATCAGGGACATATAAAGGTAGGACATGAGGGGAAGTGAGACTTCCGAATACTTTGACATATGTGAAAATTTCTTCTCTGAACCTTCTCGCGACAGGGAGCATATCAACCTCCGCCTCGGGAGAAAACCTTGGAGCGTCTTTATCATACAATATTTTGTAAAGAGGTAACTTGATTCTATGACAAATCTTGTAGAAATACGGAATGAACTTGGAATCCCATAATTCTTTGTGATAAATATGAATGGATAAGGGGTCCTGAGTAGTCCATTTCCAGCCCATTAGAGGAAACTTGGAAATATAACAAATTGCATCCATCACATAAGCAGATAAGTAGAAAGGGGGATAAATCCTCTAAGTAGTAGTTCTTTTGGACCAGCAATTCAAAATGGCTGTGGCTAAATTGTCGGACAATATCTTAGCCCAATCCACAATAGTAGCATTAGTGGTGGCATCCAATAATGGTAGCCATTCAGATGAAAATTTGTTAACGTCTGGTTTTCCAAAAAGTCTACAGAGCATAGCAACAACAAAGCAATACAGGGAGGTGAGAGAACCAATACTATACATACCGTGCTTATCCTTTCTTTAAAGGGTTCGTCCCTTCTTGACCAGTCCTTGGTGCATTTTGCCAAATCTTCATTTTCTTTAGTGAACTTCTCCATGAACTATTTGTTGTAAGTCGCTTGTGGCTTTGGTAGATGATACATGAGCCTCAAATCTTGTGGAGTGAACGAGCCAATGAGTCCTTGACCCTAAGTCCTAAATTCTCTGTTTGTGATATTAGCACTATCCAGTACCCATTTGACCATGTCCGTGTATGGAAGAATCTTGGGTCTCGCCGCTATCTGATGCAAGAACGAACATGCTAGTTCTGTAATAGATGCCTTAGACGACCCGCGTGAATTTGCAGTCACTGTAACCTCCATTACTCTGGGATTTTCTTCTTCGAGTAGGTTGTGCATGCTTTCTCAAGTAGTAACACCGACATCTTTTTTACAGGTGGTGTCTGTGTACAATGGCGTTATTTCTTTGTCTTCAGAACTCAGAGCTTTACCCTTCTTTCCCATAATATTCTGAACACTGCTATGTATACTCCTCTGCTCTTCGCTCCTGCAGTTTACAAATGAGGCAAGAGTAATGATAAGAAAAAAAAGGTGACGGGAAAGCTTTAAATGCTAAAAACATATAAAATATATCACCCTACGTGAAATGGCTCTTTGATCATATCAAAATCATATTTCATTAATGATTGCCAACTAACTCATTAATTAACCATTAACGCGCATAACTGGGCATCGGTTTATGGAAAAATATTTTTCGAACGACGAGCCTTGTAGATCTGCGATAAGGCGATTTTGCGATTTGCTTCGCAATATCGCAAATCGCAATATCACGGATCGCAGTATCGCTAATCCGTTGCGTGTGGCAATCATCCATTAGAATGTGTTTTCTGCGAAATGCGATTTGTGAGATGCGCCATCGCATATCAGTGATTTGAGGCATTTCACCTTAAGTGATATTTGAGGCATGCGATGTGATGAATGTCTTTTAGTGCGTGATTTCGCATCGCGATTTCGCAATCTTAGGATTCCGCTTGTAGGAAGGCATCCATTACCTTTTTGCGATGCGACGCTCTTTATTGAGACAGTCGTTTTATTCGAACTTTATCATAAAACTCAAGTCTTTTTAGATTTTTCAGGTATTCTCCTAAGTTTATGATAGTATTCAAAAAGGGAATACAAGCACTAATTTATTTTTTTCAATTTTCGAATAAGGGTCCCCACTTATTTAGTATTAGTGATAAAACTAAATAAGAAGGGGGGTTGTTGCTGGCCACAACAATTGGCGATTCACTTTGAAGAACCAATTATCTCTGCTTTTATTTTGAATTTTCTAAACTTCCAAAACAGAAAACTTTTCCAGATAAAGTACATCATGCTTTCAACTGTCAATGATAGTTTGTTTCTTCTATGTTAACTTTGGTTATTTACTTCCTCTAGCTAGTCATTGTATCTACAACAGTCACTACTTGGTTTATAAAGATAAAAACAAAGCCTTCTCTGTAAATCAGTTTTAAATATTCTTATTTTTGTAGCTAGAGCCTCTCCTGCCAGCAGGAGTTTATAGCCTCGACAGGGTTACCTGTTACCCAGCAATGATCCTGTATCCTACTTGGAGAAATATACGATTTTCAAAGGGAAATCCATATCCACACTTATTGCTTTTATTTTCTTTTAATCCTTAAAGAACAATGCCTTGGCTTGGTAGCAAAATTATGGCAGTGCCACTCACTTGATTTATAACTTTGCTAAACAAGCTGGATCGTGATGAGACCCCTTGTCTTTTGATTGCAACAATCTCGAGTCATTGCCTTATTGTGGTATGAAGTTTTGGCAAAGTCAGCAAGCTATAATATCTATGATCATGATAAGTCGGATCGTGATGAGACCTCTTATTCTTTAAGTTAAAGTGTATCGCTGGATTATTTCATTGAAGCTCATAATTCTCTAGG
The DNA here is from genome assembly GCA_000404065.3 of Pinus taeda. Classification (NCBI taxonomy): domain Eukaryota; kingdom Viridiplantae; phylum Streptophyta; class Pinopsida; order Pinales; family Pinaceae; genus Pinus; species Pinus taeda. Next base: position 245,792 of record APFE031200722.1, on the reverse strand, counting down.
TGGGGAGGAAGTCATTGTTTCGTTAAGAATAGCTCTGGATGACAATGGTAGAGTTTTTGGAAAGATCTTTTCTGCAGAGAATTTTTGTTTTGTTATTGATACTTTTCATTTGACTGATATTAAAACAAATTCCCACTAAAGGTCGATGTTTTATCAAAATTTACAAGGTTGAAACTATTATCATTTTCAGGCTTATAGCCTTTGACTGTATCTTTCAATAATAATGACCAATTTTCTAAAACAATTCTATTTATACAAGCGAAAAAAAAACAAAATCTAAAAGAAATACTTGTCTTTTTCGTAAATTCCAAATGTAACCATTTACAACTTGTTTTATTATCAAAATAAAGGAAAAAATAATTTACAAAAATAGAAGAATGATCTCCTATGGAAAGTATTTTTTGAGGATCTGCCCGTTAACAGGTAAAGACTCTCTTTTTCCTGTTAAATCTTGTAACATAAAAGTAGATGGACCTATGATTTCTGCAATTTGGAAAGGGCCAAGCCACATTTGTTGAAATTTCGTATGTTTGCCCTTTTTCTCATGAGCCTTGTCCCATTTTAAAACTAAATCTCCAATTTGAAAGTCCTTTCTGGATATCATGTTTGAATCAAAAGAAGCTTTTACTAATGCTTGATGATGAGCATGAGTTATTTTAGCCTGTTCTCGTTGCTCTTCTAGCTTAAGGATTTGTAGTTGCCTTAGTTGTAGGAAGAAGTTGGTGTTTCATCAATATATTGAACTAAGGCCAAAGAAGGAATCGCTAGATGAGTTGGAAGGACCACTTCTTTCCCATAAACTAAATTAAAGGGAGAATTGCCAATGCAGGCTTTCTGCGTTATTCGGTCTGCCCATAAAGCATATATTAGGGATTTGTGCCAATTCTTATGAGTTTGATCAATGGTTCGCTTAATGATTCTGATTAATTTTTTATTCGTTGATTCAGCTAATCCATTCCCCTGTGGGTAATAATTGGCAGAGTATTTAAGCTTAAAACCTCGTTCAAGCGCAAATTCAGTCATAGCATCGCCAGAAAAATACGATGCATTATCAAACATTAAAGCAGAGAGTAAACCAAACCTGGTGATTATGAACTGATCTATGAAATCAATGATGTGTTCGGCATTAGCTGTCCTGAGAGGAACTGCTTCTACCCATTTAGTAAAATAATCTGTAGCTGTAAGGATATACCTATGCTGTTTAGAAGAGTGAGGAACGATCTCACCTATTATATCCAATCCCCATTGATCAAAACGCTGCTCAATGTTGACTGGTTGCAAAGGTAACGATGGTTTCTTTTGTCTCCTAGCAACAGTTTGACAAACATGACATTTCCTTACATAGCTATGCACATCTTTGAATAGTGTAGGCCAATAGTACCCATCACGCAAGATTTTATGTGCGGTAGCATCTCCAACATAATGTCCACCTGCTGGTCCATTGTGGAGTTCCTGCAACACCTTTTAAGCTTCAGATTTCTCAAGACATCTAAGGAGGACAGAATCATAATTCATCCTAAAAAGTACATCGTTCACGAGCTGATATTGCTTAGCCTTCAACCTTAGGGATCTTTTCTTTGTATAATCGAGATTTGAAGGAGCATATCCATTCTTTAGATAAAATATGATATCAGCATATAATGATTCAACATCATTTAGGCTTACCTCATACATTTGTATTTTTGCAGATGGTATTTCCGAAATAAGCGATGCTCCAGCTAGCATTTGCAAAAGCCTTGACCTTTTACAATAATTGCTGGTTTAATTTCAACGCCATATTCTTGTAAGGCAGTAACCCAATTGGCTCTTTTCTCACCCACGTCTTTCTGTACTAAGAGATTTCTTACCGCTGGAAATGGTACTATGATCTTTGTATGGGTTTTAAGCAGAAAGGGTCTAAAATGTTTGATTGCTTTGAAAACAACATAAGCTTGTTTCTTGACGTCTGAATAATTTAATTTAGCCCCTTGTAGATTTGAACTGAAAAAGGCAATTGGTGCTTCTACCTTGTCTTGATTTGCCTGAGTGAGTATTGCATCATATGATTTGTCAGAGGTAAATGCATATAAAATGAAAGGATTGGAAAAATTTGGAGTTGCTAAAGATGGAGTGTTAACAATCACTTGTTTAATCAGATTGAATGCTTCATATTTGTCTTGGCCCCATTTGAAGATTGAGTTCTTTTTAATCATTTCTTGTAAAGGAGATACAATCCTTGAAAAATCTGGAACAAATCTCTTAACAAAATTAATCCGGCCAAGGAAGGATTACATAGCTTTCTTGTTGTGAGGTAAGGGTATTTTGGAAATCTCCTTGATTCTGTAGGGATCAATATGGATTCCAGATTTTGACACTATAAATCCAAGAAGTTTTCCTTCACTTAATGAAAAAAAAGGACTTTTTTGGGTTAAGTGAAATTCCATACCTTTGGCAACGTTGGAAGATCTGTTTTAAGTCTCTGAGATGATTTCCTCGTTTTTTGGAATATACAGTTATATCATCCAAGTAGATTACTACTGATTTGTTTACTAATCCCTTGAATGTGATGTCCATGGCTCTTTGAAATGTGGCGCCAACGTTGATCAGACCAAAAGGAATCTTTTGATATGCATAAGTACCCCATTTGGTTCTGAACGTGGTCTTTAATTGGTTGTCGGGATGGACCAAAACTTGGTTGTAGTTGGAGAAACCATCCAAGAAGGACATTAATGTTGACCTTGCAACTGCCTGTAATATTTGCTCCATGGGAGGCAAAGGAAAATTATCTTTTTGGCAGGCTTTGTTAAGATTTCGAAAGTCAATGCAAATTCTAATGTCCCCATTTTTCTTTCTTACGGGAACCATATTGGAAACCCATTTAGAATGTCGAATGGGAAAAATGATTTTGGCTTTCAATAACTTATTGAGCTCAGATTTGATCTGGTTTTCTAGATTAGGATGGATCTTTCTCAGCTTTTGCTGGACAGGTTTTTCATCGTTTATCCTTGGGATAGTATGCTGAATGATAGAAGTGTCATAAGTATTAAGTTCATCATAGTTCCAGGCAAACACACTTTTGTATTGTTTCAAGAGATGAAAATACGTTAATCTTTCTTCAAGGGCTAGGCCAAGACCTAGATTGATATTTTGCGGCTTGGTATCAGTTCCTAGATTTACTAATTCATAGTTTAGAGTTGAACTTTGAAGTTTTGAATTGGTAGATATTTTGAATCGATCTTTCAAATCATATAGGTCTTCCAATTTGACTATTGATTTAGGCATAGCATTATTAGTGCTATCTTGTTGCAATTGTTTGTCATGTAGGTCCTCATCTATTATCTTATTGGTGTAGGATCCTTCCGATGTGAGGAAGATTACAATATCAGGATCATCATTGAAAATCCTCCAATTGGTAATGTTATTAGGAATCGAGGGTCTAAAGATTAATTCGATTGAAAATCTATCTGGACTATAGTCTTCTGAGGGAATGAGATTGGAAGCTACGTTTGCTAAAAGGTCAGCACTGGCATTTTGGAGTCTGGGAATTGATGAAATATTGAATGCTATAAAATGTTTAGTTAGATCTTGTACTAAAGATTGATAATTCTTTAAATGACATGATAGACAATGTATAGTATTTCGTACCAGTCTGATAACAATTTCAGAATCTCCGAAGACTTGTAGATATTTGATATCTAATCCGATTGCTTTGTATAATCCTTGGACTAAAGCCTTGTATTCTGTAGTATTATTGGTGCAATCGAACTCGAGTCTACAAGTTAGCATAACTTTGTTTCCCTCTGGACTGATTAGTATGCATCCTGCTCCTGCTCCCTTGTTAGACTTAGAACCGTCAAAAAATAGCTTCCAAAATAAAGATTTATTTACGGGAATATCTATAAAATTAATACATAACTATTTGTTTGAGAAAAATTTTCTACTTGCGATAAAACAGAATGTTCTAAGTAAGGCGAAGTATGAGCATTAAAATTTCCTAAGAAAGAGTCAACAAAATAGTTGCCTATTATATTGTTGTTGTATGCTATAGTTCATTTTCTCCTTCCAATTCTGTTACTATGTATTTATGATGTCTTTCTTGCTCAACCTTTATTTGATTTGGTTTACCATTGTAAGGGAGCCACATATGCGACCAATCGGTTGCAAAGTATCCATGAAGTTTTTCAGACCAATCTCTACTAAGAATTAAGCCATAAAATTCTAGAATATCTGCAACTAAAATGTCGATAACTTGACATACCTTTGGGTTAGATGACAACCTTATGGTAACCTGATTTAGTTCGCCGATCAGTTCAACCTGCGACTAGTCCAGCTGAACTATGCACACAGTAGATTTTTGAGGTTGGACGTTTAGCTTTGCACATATTGTTTTCGGTAAGGTATTAGATGAAGCTCCTGAATCCACTAAACAATTACGCAAATTTTTGTTGAAAACTTCATAAGTAAGAAGAAATGGGGGAGTATGAGATAATGGGGGAGTATGAGATCTTGACCTTGCTCCTATTAAAGCGATATCGTTTGGATCAACTTTACTAGTCACATTAGTTGGAGGTCTTTCCATCTCGTGAGAAGCTTGCGAGATTACAACGGTAGGCAGAGGTGCAACCGGTATTGCTTCTAACTCTTTCAAAAGTATCTTGTGCTGATGTTTTAACTTGCTCAACTCATAAAAAGTAATGTTAGCCCTAGTCTTCTTCATGTCTTCTATGATATTATACTCCATCTCATCAGAAACAATCAATGTTTTAGATGGATTTGATGAATATGTTTGGACTGGGCTTGTTTGAGTTGCTTTAGGTGATGTTTTCTTAGCTACGACTTTATCCTTAGACATTGAGCTTGCGCTCTTTGGCTTAGGAATAGGTTGAGGAGGATCGAGTTGATTTCTACTTCTAGTACTGATGGGTGATGCCTCTTGATCCTCTTCATCTGGGAGGATGACATCCCACATTCCTTATACTTCTACAACGTCTTCTTCATCAGTAGGCTCTTCGTTAGAAATTTCCTCCTCTTCTTCTTCTGATTCAACATTTGTAATAACATTGGGAGGCTTGGAATCAGTCGAAGGATTTCTTCTATAAGACTTGTAAGGCTTTTTAGAAGAAGTCTCTGCGACTTGTTTCTTAATTTCAACCATTTTGTTAGACATGGTTTTCAAAACTTTCTGCAATCCTTCTAAATCGAATGGGTCTTTCGATTGTTTTTTCTTTGGATCTTCTTTAAAAGTAACCTTCTTAGATTTTCGTTCATCAATGGCGTTTTTCTTTTCTAAGGCTATGATACGTTTCTCTACTGCTATTGCTTCCTTCATATTGTCAGCTAAAGTTTTTTTGTTAGCCCTATCAACGAAGATTGCTATGTTTGATGGTAGAGCAGATATGTGCCATTCACTTCGAACTTCTTCGCTAGGCTTGGAAGCGGTAGGAATTTTGTTCAACAATTTATTGAAACGTGAGTTAAA